>BOPM01000083.1:573808-593432 GCA_022179025.1 Porites australiensis | reverse complement strand
TTTTTTATGCATCGTATTTTACTGGAATAACAATCTTAGTTATGTTTTAGCCTCGCAGACACAGCAGTAAAAAAAGGTAAAAATATTTAAAGAACATAAAAGACCGACCCCTTGTTTATTCAGCGATTTTTCAAAATACAAAAATATTGTTTTGCGTCGCCGACCGTACTTCACGCCTGTCAGGGCAAAAGTAACAATTTGTTTTGAAAAACTAACTAATGAACAATCGTAATTTGAAGAAAAAATTTCAACGTTATTATGAAAAGCTGTTACTATCAAAAACTGTGCAGCTTGTCACGTTCATAGTCAAGGATTATGTTACATGTGAATTCACGTGAAACAACCTTTGAACATCAACGCGTGCCCGCTGCCCGATTTAACAACATTTTCCTAAAGCTTTTTGATAGACATGCTACTTATTACTACTTACAAGTCGACCTCAAGAGTTTCTTAGCGAGCGGAGCGTTCTTTTTAGGCCGCGAAGCCACCGAGAGAGCTACGATTAGGCAAGTCAATAAATTCTAGACATTCTTAGCTTTTTGACTGTAACTCAACAGAGACAAGAAACCAACACCAGCAAGTCGCCCGGCTGGGCCACCTAGACAATATTTTCAGTCGCCCGAGGCCAAGTCTTGCGCCGTATTAAGAGCACGGCCTTGAGTCTTCGTCCTCCTGTACACGGTGACCTTACTTTTCCCTCATTTGCTGACGCAGTATCTTTTTTCGGCTTGTGCAATCCAGCCTGACTTGCACGTGCTTCAACGTTGCAGCCAATAAAAATCCACACAATTTTTCGGGACGGGCACGGGATACGGGAAAGTTAAAAAAACAAGGCAATTTTTGACTCCCAAGACGACGAAAGGAATGTGCTACCGAATTTTAGACGCTGGCTGACTACGTCATCCCTCGTAAAAATCACTAGCCCGATAGCAAAATCCACGAGCCCCAGGGTATCGGACGCGACTTTCTTTGCGCACTGAAAGCATTCCTTTAATGTATGTTACACGAAAAGGCTAACTGTTTTCAGGTAGTCAATGTAAAAAGTAACCAGAAGTTAGGGTTACCTACCCAGCATCTTGTGCCTCGTGGGCTCTGATAATTGACAACAAATTGTTTTTCACAAGAAAGTCACATGTTGCTTGGTAACTGAAAACAAATTAATGGCAGGAAACTCTGCTTAATCAAACAATGCATCAGTAGAAGTTACAACACTCTTCTGAGTGCTAGAAAGAAAGAAACGTTTTGTGTTATCTGTTTTAGAATAGGCACAGGTTACCAAATAATGCAGGGATTTAGTACATAAACAACAGCAACAAGTTTATTTCAAGTTAAGACAGTATAACTCACAAAGCTTGTGCCTGCAATTAGCGAGGGCTATTTGAGGCAGGCACCAGAGAGAAAAAGAAAATTCTATAATAAGTATTATGTTGTGGTCCAATTTTATCCTTGGTTTAAATTTTATTTTCCTTTGTTTTGGGGAATGGAAATGTATGATAATGAGTTTGAAACAAAGGAGAATGAAATTTAAACCAAGGATAAAACTGAATCACAACATATACATTAAATGAGTAACCCTAGAAGCAATCTAGTTTGTTATAGCAACATCTCGCTATAATACCTGTAGAAATATGAGCAGCCTCTGACGGTGTTATGACTGAAATGTTCAGCATTTTTTTCATTGCCATAATCCTCTAGCGGATCAGACCACAGCAAGTCACACATTGGACCAAATGCAGGTGGCTCTGTGAATCGGTCAATCTGATAAATACATAGGCAGAAAACACGAAACAGTTTAGCCATTGCGAAAAATAGCTCTCTAGAGAAAACAGGTGTTCACAGTTATTGTTAAGTCTTGCAATTTTAGCAGCTTCCTATGTCATATAAGCATGAAACGTAAACTGTTTTGGGTAAAAAAACATTTTCGACACACAAGGTTATGCTTATTTACCTGATACATTAAGTTACACTTCACCTACATGTCATATAGCACACCGATGACTAGTGGTGTAGAGAGAATTAAGTGTGACTTCTTGCATCAAGAAAAATAATTTTTTCAACGCAACTGGTCACACTTCCTCTTCATGTTATGTAGCACGCCGATGACCATAATTACCTAGAATTACCTCTACCGTTTTGTTCCTGAGTGCAATCATGGACAGGGCAGTCATATACATCAAGTTTTTTATTCCTTTATTTCATTTTCATTTTTATTTTCTGCCACATTTTTAGCATCATGGTTTGACCACTTTGTTTGTCACTTTGTCACCTTGGCAATGTGACGTAACAACTTCTCTCTATCAAACAGGCTGCAGATTGACTAAATGGCCCAGGATCTCATGTTAGGATTTTCAAAAAAGTGATAGATCATGATCGATGATTGGTGCAACATTAATGATTATTCCAATGAAGAGCATATTCTTTCCACAATATCACCTTACCTTTTTTATGTCATCTAGAGTATAGATTTCAGGTGATAATCCTCCGTGGACACAGAGAAACTGTCTGTTCATGAGTGCAGCAAGGGGAAGTGCATCAAATGACCTCATACAAGCATCATACACTTTTTCTGTGTATTTTATTTTGCCTGGAAAGAAATCATACCACGGAATACTTTAACCACTAAGCACCAATTTTTGTATAACAAATTCTTCTTCTTTGTGATGAACTTGACCAAGGGGATCCCATATAAATCAAGAATGTTCTTCAGCCAGTCTTTACCCTGATAGCTCTTTACCCTGATAGCAGAGCCTACATTTTGTGAATTAATGGTGTATGAGTTTACTGTGATGATACATGTGATAAGAAGAGCGATGACAGAGGAAGAGGAGCATGTAAACCACAGAATCAGGGGCAAACTTCCTCCTCCTCTTTTAGATTTTAGAGCAGTACTGTGGGTTCTTTTACAGGGTACGTCCTCATCTACAATCCTGGACAAAAGTAGTTGGGAAGGTTGTACAACTCAATAGTAGTTCATTTCAATCCTCAAAAGAGATGGTTTTTCCTTTTGCCAAATATCCCCCCTCCCCTCTATTCAATGTTGGGATAAATTATAACAGAACAGTTGCATGCACAAACACTTAAGTTTTGGTCAACATTGCATAACGGGTGGGGGGAACAAAAATAAGAGGGAAAAAGTAGCAGCCTTCCCAACCCTTTTGACAATGAATGTAGTTCACCGATGAAGGAAGGATTAAAGGGGCTGTGTCATGGCAGTTCAGTTCATTTTGTTTAATTTCTCTAATTACTCACCCTCACTCACTATGGAATTTTAAAGGAAGCAAAGAAATTACATGTAAATGACAAAATCAGAGATCTGTGACAAACAAAATGTCTCCTGAGCATTATTTTTGAAGTTGCAAGCAGCAGGGATCAACTTTGAAAAACTGTTAGGCTGAACAATTTTCAAAAACCATAATTTCAATCCATTTCAATCTTCTTCAGTTTTGCCCGTCTGTGATATCTGTTGTTTCTGTTATGTTATTTTAACCTTTCTTTAAAGTTTTAAATGGTTATTTTTACATTTCTCTTAATTTAACCGGCATTTTGTAATTTCCTTTTTGTAATTTGGCTGAATTTTGTGACACAGCTCCTTTAAAGACATAAGGCCAATGGCTTAACAGCACTGACTGTTGATACAATGATATGAACTGAGACAGGGTCTTAACAACAGTCAGCCAGCATGAGAACTAGTTCTTTTAAAGATCTTGATTATTGGTTATTGTTTCCCTTTGTTAAACATTAAATTTTCACTCCAAGAAGTTTTCAATGTTAAAATTAAAGAAAAATGTTACATAGCATTAATGGTGCCATGCAGAGAATGGTCATGTACCACATTTTTGCTCAGACCCAAGAGACAGAAGTATACACTGTGATTCTGATCTGATCTGTACAACTGGATCTGGGCATTCCAGGGTTAATAAATAACCAGCTTAACATAAATTCTTAATGCTTTATTACAAAGTGTGACAAAGCTGTTAAATTCTGGTTTTTCACTTTGGCACAGTCACATAAGTCACAGTGTAAGTATGAAATAAATTAAAATTCTAAATAGCCACCAATTTAACAAAAAGATAGAAAGGGGTTTATAATAGGGGCACCTGTTTGATGAAAGTTAGGAAACAAGATATTCCTCAACTCCAAAACAACAGCTGTGTCGCGTATATCAGAAAACTTGGAAATTCTAACAAAAATTAAACCTTGTCAAGTCAACTAAGTCAATACAGAAATAACTGTTCCTTCAAAATTTATTTACAGTTATGTGAGCATTACAAAAAACATTTACTGAGCCGAAGAAAAGAGTAAATTGGTGGTAACTTTAAAGTCGCGTGAAACATTATCAAGTTAAAATAATCCTTCCTTTTCCAACAGTGTGCACCAATACACCGTCGTGAATTTTAAAAGCGCAATGTCATAATTAATTCATGTCTCTTCGGTGTGTGTAAAATGAAAAATGTCGAAAGAGGTTCAAAGTTCTTCCGTAATTTAAGTCGACAAATGCAATATCAAAACAACAACGTATTTGTGTAGTTAGATGCATCGAACGAACTACACTTCAAGGTCCACTTCAACAGAGCGCTTTGAATAAAAATGATAATTCGAATGATTGATTGTTCGAAGATGGATTTTTGTTTTCACGCGCATATCAAAGGCGTCTCCTGTCGAATCGAGTAGAAGACTGAGAAGGGAAAAACAAGCATTAAAATTATTCATTTAGTTTAACTGAAAATGAGGTACTTACATTCTGTTTTGAAGGTAAAATACTCCGTTAAATGTCGACATTCGTGATTCCCTCTTAGCATAAATAGCGTGTTAGGATAAAGGAGTTTTAACGCCCATAAATATAAAACACACTGCAAAAGAAACAAGGGAAGGATGATATGAAACATCTACCTCAGTTGATAAATACTAATAGCTCTCTCCAAAGGAGGAGAAAGAAAAAGAATTACAACACTTCAAAGAAAAAGATGGAGTTATCATTTGTTGATATGCAAAAATAATATAAGAAACAGCGAAATAAGGACACGCGTACGATGGTTGGCAAGGATTACTGTTGTTCGCTTTCTCTTACCTCGATCGAAAAATAACCTCTGTCTACGTAGTCGCCGAGGAAAAGGTATCTTGTGGAACTTGGTGATCCTCCTACTTCGAATAACTTGATCAAGTCGTAGAACTGACCGTGTATATCGCCGCACACTAAACGTATACAAAGACAAATAGAACACTCCATCAGCAGTTCACATCGATCGAACGCTTATACACAGCTCACATAAGACTGTGACCTGACACACTTTTCAAAAAATACACCTGTAAAATCTAAATTACCAGTGGCATGTACCTGTGATAGGGGCTTCGACCTCGAGCATTGTTGGTTCCTCCTGCAGAAGTTCGGTGCCCGAATTTATGAGTCGAAGAGCAACGTCTTCTTCAATTCTTCCCTCCTTCAAGAAATGACCTTTTAAGACATCTGCTCTGGGTTTCCCGTCCGCATCGAACACATCCGCCACCTTAAGTCGTTCCATCGGCGGCATTGGTACAGCTAGATCAAGAAAAAAAACACAAGAACAAAACGTAAAGAGGCTCGTTCCACAGCAATTATTGTCGACCGCTCTTGAATCGCTCAACGACATAGGAGGCTTTAAGCACTAACTTTTGAGCACTCTTTCGTCCGTTGGCAGCTTTCCATCTTGGTTAGCCATCTTCTCCAGACCCTAAAATGTGCGATAGTAAGTAGTGGCCAGAAGCTGCTTTCTGTTAGACCAAGATGGAACCAGATTTCTCTCTTTTAAGGAAGCTTTCCTTCCCGTGACTCTGCCAGCTACGGTTTGAAACGGTACATAAACAAAATGCAGCAAACAAGCAGCAACGCGCTTGCGCATTGGTAGCCTCATTTCCATGTTGCCTCGCCCTTAGCAAGAGAAATCTATTTCTGCAATATGGGGTTAAAAAATTTAACCGTCAACCGTCATAAATTGATATAAACCGTGAAAACGTTTCAAGGTCTTTCAAATCTCACTATTTCAGCTGTTTTCACTGGATTCTGGTTCCTGAAACATCTCTAAAGGATGGACAAACCAGTTCCCATGTTCTCAAAACGCTCTCCCTGGACATTACAAGAACACAGAACTTGTTTACTGCAAAAATACTTCTAAATTTTATCAGTGAAAGGCTAAGACAACCTCCAAAACACAACAGTTAAATGAATTTATACAGAAGTTAACATTTATTTAAAACGTTTGGATTCAATTTTCACTTAACAACCGTCAACCGTCAAAAGCTCTATAATTTAACCGTCAACCGTCAAAATTGGATAAAATATTCCGTCGACAGTCAAACCTACCGCCCCATTGGACCCTCTATACTGTGTAAAGTGGAACAATCATTTTGTTACTCCGGTGTCGGATAACATGATAGCTGCTGGCGAAGTTGGCGTATCATATCAGGGGCGTAGCTAGAAATTTTCCAAAGGTATGCACAGTTTTCCCTAAGCTCCTGCAAACAGACCAAACTAGCCTTGGTTTAGTAAGCCTTTGTGACTTGCCAAATTCATCTCGGCGCTCCGGCGAGCCCCAGTAGCGTGTGTGACAGGCGTTAAAAGGGGAAGGGGGAATTTTGGGCGCGCGAGAGCGCGAGGGAAAAAGCGCGAGGTCTCACGCCCTTCCCCTTCCCTTTCGAACGCCTGCCACGCAGGCTAGAAGCCCGGTTGCTTGTCAAACCTGGTTCGAAAGCCGCATCATTCAGATCATTCAAGTGGAAAAGTCCTACCTCTCCAGTTTTCTTTAAAGCCTTCTTCAATGACGTAACAACTTACAAGACACATCAGATAAGCACTGGAAAAGTTTCTCAGTTACGATTATTGTCGACGACTAATGGAACCGCTGGCTGGGACAGTCTCGAAAAGCAGTCTCAGCAGTGCGTATATAGCATTGGATCACCTAAGTTGAAAGGATATATTGTTCCTTTTCACTAATTATAGCTAAAAAGCTCAGCTAGGCCAAAATCATTTCGTTAAAGGTCGCGCACGCTTTAGCCTTCGTGTAGTCGTACCCTCTCCACTAGTAAATTTTAGATTCCCATAAATGATTAATTGATTTCTATAACTCATCTCAGGCTAAATGGCAAAATAAGATCCTTCAGAGCGGATCCTTCCTCGGAGACCCAAAGGCAGTCAGTTGGTTCGGGAGAACGTGCGGCGTAAGGCTTTGGGATATTCTCTCGATCAGGGATGCCATTTTTTTTAGCAATACCAATTTCAGCACGGAAGCACACATGCAGTACCAACTCAGCGGTATGGCCAGATGATCGCAAGTGAGATCGGCTGCCATTGCCCGGTTGATATGGCCGTGCGCATGTGTAAGGTACTGGCCATTCTGTGGAGTTGGTAGTGTGTGCTTCAGTGCTGAAATTGGCATTGTTTTGAAGGCGGTCTACCTCGATGTATCAAGAACCTTTAAAGTTTTTATTTGTTTCTGTACGATTTATTTTCTATGACTCTATGGTGTTAACTTCTTTGTTTTACGTTACTCGTGAAGTCCATAGGTTCTTATAAGCCTCTTGACGTCTAATTAACAAAATCTCTATCATTGGTGCCGTGAAGAGTGGTAAAATATGAAGTGATACTGCTCAAATAAGGCGGAGGAACCCGCGGGAACAGTTAAGACAAGGACGTAGCATTTCACAAAAGAAGACCGATTATGGAAATTCATTCTTTTCTTATATCATGTTATTATCATTAATTTTGACCCTCAGTGGTCAGGGATTATACAGAATATCATATAAAAATTCTTTTACAGATATTTTTTTGGTCTTATAATAGACACGCCCTCCCTTAAAGGCATCACTAGTTGTTCTACTCGTTTCTCTTTCTTGACCATCTGGTTGAAGTCATGTAAGGGCTGTCTTCTGGAATCATCTTCATCGTAAAGCAGCGCGCACCGAGAGTTGTCCGCCGTGATAAAGCCAGAGGGTGTAAGCATGTCAAGAGCGAATTTGTGGTAAGGGATGTACTGATCCTTGGGTGCATCTAGGAACACAATGTCGAACATTTCACCCGCTGTTTTAAGGTCATCCATAACAATTACAGCCTCTCCAACCTAACTAAAGAATTAAGAATATATATGTGAAGTTAATTTTTTTTATCTCAGGTAATTTTTGTTTTCTTTTGTTTTCTGAGTATGGTAATGTTCCTAAAGAGAAGTTGAAAGAAAAAAAAACTAAAAATTACCCGAGACTGAAAAAATATTAACTACCATGCATACCTAGGTAAATAAATCCTGAAGGAGTATCGGCTAGGGGTGAATGGGTACTTGGAATAACAGGTGAACGATTAGAAGATGGATATTATAGGAAAGAGTAGATAAGGTGGATGGATGGACATACCGTATTTATTCGATTAACCGCCCTGGGCGCTTACTACATTTTTTGACCTTGAGATTGGGCGCTTATTCGAGCTGGGCGCTCATTCGAGGCTGGGCGTTTATCAAATTTTCACCATTCTCAGAAAGTGTAGTAGTATATTTTGCAACAAAACAGTAAATGCTATTTACAAAAACCGAAGATGTAACAAAGCAAGGTTTGTGTAAAATATTCTGAAGAAAACTCCGTCTTCGGGAGGGTCTCTTATTATCTCTTATTGGAGTTTTTGTGGGAGGAAGTGGGGTGGGTGGGCGCTTATTCAAGGCTGGGCGCTTATCAACTTTTTCTGCGTTTAGGATGGGCGCTTACTCGAGGTGGGCGCTAATTCGAGGTTGGGCGCTTAATCGAATAAATACGGTATACACGGATGGATGGATGGATGGATGGATAGATGGATGGGTGGATGGATAGGTGGATGGATAGATAGGTGGATGGATGGGGGGATGGATAGGGGGATGGATGGATGAATGGATGGATGGATGGATGGACAGGTGGATGGATAGGTGGACCAGTAAACGTACCCACATCAAGTATTCTCTTGGCATCGGTCAGCTGTACCATCATCTTTAAGAACTGTGCTTCCAGCTCTCCTATCATACATGGCGTGAACATTTCTTGGTCCTCGTAGCGAGGACAATCTTCTGTATGATCTGAACTTGGAACCTGCGTCATCATTACAGCCTGTAGTCCTCAACACCTTCGGAAGAAGAAGGTACTTTTTAAATTCCACTGCTTGAATTTTGCATAACTTTTTCATTCGATTATCTTTTTCTAAATCCGAAAAATTGTGGAATAAAATTCCATAGTTGGAGAATAAAAAAATTAATTAGTTGTTTTCACAACGCACTTTTTCACAAGTTTCGCAAGAAAACAAAAGGCCTGTTTAATTTACCATAAATTGAAACTAATCAAATGAGAGAAGATGGTGTAAAATGTGTTGCTGGAATGATCTTATCATCATATGTCTTGGCAAAACTTCGCATATTAAAATGGTTGGATATTATTTACTCCACAATTCTTATATTTACCTGCATGACACAATTCGTTGGGCTTGAAAGCGGGTGGCTTTGGCTTTCGCGGGTCAGTCAAACTTATCTTGACTATCTTGTACAAGTACTAACATCCAGTTGATGCAACTCAACTTGGCGTACGTCTAACGTTTATCAGAACCAGTTTATCAAAACCGGTTTTAACCAGTTTTAGAAGCCTACCCGAAACTAATATGTCAAACAAGTCAATGAACAGGTCGCAGCGATTCCATAGTATTCTATTCTCCATCCTATTTTTGCATGCCTTAATGACCGTTTAAAACAGATTTTAAAACGTTTTGTGGAATATCTAACGAGCAAATTTGTCACGGTTTCTTAATTGTGCTCTTTAAAAATCAGTCTTTTGCATACTGTAAACTGCTGCTTCAGATAAACCCTGGGCTAATACATCTTCGTAAAACCCTCTCGTGAGGGGGTTTAGGAGGGCTTATAAACGGATTTTACATTTTTTATAACTCTTAAAAAAACGGTCCGTAGACAGTTATAGTAATACTAATATGTATTTGAAAACGAATGGGTGACCTTTTATGTGTTTTTGGCCTGTGTCTACTCAGACACGACCAAAACGGAGGTTCACTAACAGAGACTTTTGAAAGCGGAGCCGATAGTATTATCAACGCGTTTTCAAAGGCTTAGTAGCCATGCCAGAACGCTTGTATGAACGCGAAGGTTTCACGCGTTCCAGTGAAAAATACTCTTCGTTCTTCGTTTATACAGTTAGTAAAACAATTTCAAAGACCCGGGAACAGATGTTTTGTCTTTGACATACTGTATAGCATTTTTCAGTCGCCTAATCGGCTATGAATTTGTAGGCTTAGCCAAGCCTAAAAGCGGAGCTCTCATTTGAGACTGTCCTTTTCTCTGAAAGACACTTAGCTCCATTGCAAAGAAATTGACAGATCGAATTAATTTATCTAGTTATTTCATTAATCGATACATAATAATCAACATGCAGTCAGCAAGACGGTCCCAGGCATTTAGATAGTGGGGACGGCGAAAAGCCAAGTACGCAGGAATACATCTGAACTCAGTTCGGAAAAATTTAGGCACTTGTAGTCATAATAATCACCTAAGAGCCATGCTCACACGAAACAACCACTACTCGCCAGGTGGTACCTGTCCGAGAGTTTGCGTAGTCAAAGCTGCAAAATACAGTTGACTCCCGATAACTCGAAACCTCACTAACTCGAACCAAAGTCAATTTCCCCTGAATTCCAAGTTACATTTACTGTAATTTTACCCTCGATGACTCGAGCCCTCGATAACGCGAACCTCGCTCTAACTTGAAGTAATGTTTGTTTCCCCTCGATCAGATCATTTCTATATAATTCTACCCTCGATGACTCAAACCATATTTTAAGCGAGTGACAAGTCGAAAAAAAAAAGTGTGCTGAAGACCGAAACATTGAATTTATCACGCAAAAGAACCGTGTCAATTCTTTGACTTTTTTATCACTTTTATTCAAATTCAGTGTCCATCCCAGTATATTTATCAACCCTTGATGCCTAATTCCTTTTTCAAAATATTAATCTACATATCTTGCTGCCCTTGAAGTGAATTGTGCATGATACGTGCACAGTCTTCCTCATCCATTTGCTTATTTCCTTATTCCCGGTTATTTGCTTCAAGCTCCCGATAACTCATAGCTTGTTCCAGGCGTTCAGATCGTGGGGACTGCCGCAAGAGATGTGAACAGAAAAAAAACAACATCAACAACGAGGGGGTGGTCTCGCTGTCTCCTTCGCGACGCACTCTACTATCCGAGCGCCTGGAACAGGCGCGATAACTCGAACTTTTTTCGATTTCCCTAGAAGATTCGAGTTCTCGGGAGTCGACTGTACTGGATAGAGTGATAAGAGGTAAATTGATAACTGTAAGGCAGGGCTTTGCAAAGTGCCTTGACAAAAGTAAATGATAATCGCAATTCACTAATTTTATGCTATTTATTATCCCTTGACCCTCAAAAAAATTGAATATACAGAATATAATTAAATAATGTCTCTTTCACAGATATTTTTTGGGTCTTATAATAGACACGCCTTCCCTGAAAGGCACCACTAGTTGTTCTACTCGCTTGTCATTCTTGATCATCTGGTTGAATTCATGTAAGGCCTGTCTTCTGGAATCATCTTCATCGTAAAGCAGCGCGCACAGTGAGTTGTCCGCCATGATGAAGCCAGAGGGTGTAAGCATGTCAAGAGCGATCTTGTAGTAAGAGGTGTACTGATCTTTGGATGCGTCTAAGAACACAATGTCGAACTTCTCATCCGAGGAATTAAGCTCATGCATGACGCTAACGGCATCTCCAACCTAATGGAACATTTAATGAGATAATTAAATCAAAAATTAATTATTAAATAAAATAGATAAAAATGATGAATGAATAGCTCTAGGATCGAGTGAACGAGTACCAATTTGTAAGGGCGAATGAATGGATAGTAATTAAGGGTTAACGGGCTGGTGGGTGAACAGAACAGTATAGGATAAATGAATGGCTGGCTGGATGGATGGATCTCTAATTAATACGCTATATGTCTATATGGGCTGATTGATCGATGGATGGATGAATCGCCTTGAGCCGATTAAAAAGTGTTGAGAAAAAGACGAAATTATCATGTGAATGATTGTTATCGCTGGAGCCGAAGGTGGTTAAGTTGCGTAGATTGCAAGATATAGCGATATGTGCAAAAGTGAAGTGTTAACGACGTGCAAAACTTGCCTTAAGAGTTAACTTGTGGCACTGTGACGAACTGCGGAACAACTGATCAGCGACTGAAGCTATCTTAGGGTCGAATTCAATAGTCACTACTTCACCATCTGATGGTAGCCCTTCAGCGAACGCCATGGCAGACATCCCAGTAAACGTACCCACATCAAGTACCCTCTTAGCATTGGCCAGCTGTGCCATCATCTTTAAGAACTGTGCTTCCAGCTGTCCTACCATACATGGAGTGAACATTTCTTGGTCCTCTGTAGCGAGGGCAATCTTCTGTATGTCTAGACTTGGAACCTGCGTCATCTTGATAGCGTAGTCTTCAACACCTTGAGAAAAAAGAGTAGTTTTTAGTTCGGCTTGAATTGTTGTCATTCAATTTCATTTTTGCCATTTGTAATTAATAAAATGTATGGATAAATTAAACTCTACAAGAAGTGACTTTTCTATTACAAGCTATCATATTCAAATGCTATATTCACATGGTTAACGTTCTTTAAAGTGTACAATTTTAATTTTTGTTTACTTAAAAGAAAATAGTTTATTCCAACCAGAGTATAATTCCTGGAACTTTTCCTGTTCCTGGACTGTATCTATAATTTTTTTAGACCATGTTTGGATGACAAGCCAAGATATTAAGAACTTCCGATCATCGGAAAACGCCACTAACTGAGAGGCCGGATATCGTTTACATTGCGTGACGTATATTTACCTGGATGACACAATTCGTTAGGCTTGAAAACGGGTGGGTTTGGTGTATCTTCAGCTTTTTCAAAAGCGACGTGGGAAGGAATGTTCTTTGTTCTCTTTTTCTGTACAGCTTCGATCCATTCAGAGTATGACAGCTCCTTGCGTTTTTCGCCCGGCTGAAAATCTTTTTCATACCCATTGTGTAGTTCTGCATGGCCATTGCTTACGAGAACGTCGTGGATTGGCAGATCTTTGTCTGTCGTGTCGTCACGATAACCATTTTCGAACCCGTTGAGCACCTCGGGAAGTGCCTGATTCACGCTGCCCTCTGTCGGGTCTTCTAATCCAACATCCCTGCAGTGTGCCTCTACTCCCAGGCCTCCTCTGGGGTAACCTTGGCAGATCTTCAGGTACTCTTGAAGGCGTATGACAAGGAGCTCGTAAGGCAGGTGGTTGATGTATCCGCACTTGCCAATGCCCTTGGGAACAGGGGCTGCGAGATTACCCCCACGTTTTTCGATCATTTTCTCCTGAGAACTGTAGATGCGCTGCACGTCTTGCATGACTGGGTGCCACAAGGACAACTCCAGATCACTCAGCAGGGTCAAAATGCGATCAAGTTCAGCCCGAGTGGTCCAGCCCTCGCAGAAAGAAAGATAAGCCCCAAATCCCATTCCAGTCGATACTGCATGGCCATGGAGCATGCCGGCTGGCAGCTCGTACCCAGGGCTCCATGTATGACCAAAGGCATGTGGACGGCACTGGTGCGTTTCCCAAAGGTTTCCGTATTCAGATATCACGTAGCTGGAAAATATCCAAGACAATTGACCATTAACTATTGCCTAACAATAAAATGAATAATGAACTTATACTCGCACCACTTTCTTGGGCATGGTAAAAGGCAGCAAAAAAGTTCTTCTATAGCTTTCTTATGGATTACTGGACTTTACAAGATTTTCGCCGCATGCATATGTAATGGAAATTAGGCCCAAGGTGACTCATCCAGAAGTTCAGGGTATTGTCACGGGAAGCCTTGGTAGCCAGTCGAAGCTGTTTCCCCCTCCGATGGGAAGACGAAAGTTAAGACACTTACCTTTCAAGAGCTTTCCCAATGATCAAATCACACAGCTTTCCAAATTCTGTATGATCACCATTAAAATCTTCCATCTCGGTGCCAAATTTTGTCCACACTAGATCAGAGGATCCTTTCTCCAGCAAGTTAAAGAGACTTTCGTCCTTCACTGCTGCCATTTTGACGATTTCAGCGATGCCATGTCTCAGCCAACCATGATGAAGGGTTCGGAAGAATGATCTATCTGTAAGTGTAAGCACAGGGGGATGGTATGCTCCGTACAGATTCTTGAAGCCAAAGCCATCACAGCAGGTGCGAGGGGAGGGTCCGGCGTCAATTCCAGATACGATGCTCGTACAGAGCATAACGTATGGGGTGTTTCGGTGATACAGTGCCGTGGCAAAGCCAGCGACATCTGATATTACACCACCGCCAATCACCAGCACCGGCTCGTTTCTGGAGACGCGCTTCCTTTTCAACGACACAAGAATATTTTCCACAGTTGAAACATCTTTGTTGGCTTCATTCCCGGAGAAAACCAGCTTGCACAGCTCGATGTTGTACTGGTCGAAGTAGGCTTGAAGTGCGTTGCCGTAGAGTTTCTCCACTTTGTCGTCAACAACAGCGACGCATCTGAAGAAAATAAAGAAAGGGGACTGAATGTTGAATCATTTTGTTTTTTAACTGCCATTAAAACATAATGTCATGCTGTGGTTGCTAAAAACAACGATAAGGGACGGTTGTGGGCAGGAGAAAACCATATCGTGCTACATTTGGCAAAAGAGAGGTTGACTCAGTTAAGTGCCCAAAAACCAGCCTGAAGTAAAAAAACAAACAAGAAAAGAAAAAGACATAGCCGACGCCATGCGCATGGGTGCAATATTTGATGGTCTTCTTTGCTTGTGATTGGCTACTGAATAATGGTGTGAGGTAATCTTCTTTCCAAAAGGACTATTCTAAAATAAAAGGTAAACACTGCTACCTTATATTTATACGCTAAGCACAATTAAAAAACCGTTCTAACTGCATCAAGAAAGCAAGTTTTTATTTTAGAACGAAATGTAATAGGGGTCGCGTAGGATGGTATACCTTCCAAGGGCCTGGTAAATATTCCTCAGCTCATGATTGGCAGGATTCAGCACACCACTGACAATTTTAATAGTAGTTGTTAGAGACAGGCTCATGGTACTTTCAATCACGGAAGCATCGGGTTTTGCCAACACGTAACCCTCGCAGGTGCGATAAATTGATGTAGGATATACTGCGTGTGGGTCTGCCTCCTCAAGGTACTCAGCGTTATCCAGATAGCATTGGGGCCCCTCTATTTCTTGGAGTAAAACACGAACAGTCATTGAACCGAGTCCGCAAGCTGCAATCTTCTCAATGATGCTGTTCCATTTCTTCGTTGCCTCTACATTATCCGTTCTATGGAAAGATACGGTTGTCATCTGTTAATGATAATGTCAGTAATTTTAAAAAAAATGGTTCTCGCTGCTGTGTGAAAACTAGACTGCATGCATGCCGTCTCTCTTTTTTTTCAGATCTACCGAGGGGAGTAAAGGCGAGCGAAAGTCGAGCGGTGAACCCGCCAGATGAGGGAAACGAGGGTGCCAGCCCGAGGAAAATATCCAGTGTTTCAGCTCGGTTCAACAACTCCTATATCAGTACAATCGGTCTAACCAACAGAGCTCTGAAGGACCATTGCAGCCTCCTATGTTCCAGTAAAAGGATTAATAAAGGTAATAAATATTGGTTGCAATGACCTAAATAGCGGAGTGAGGAAAGGCTAACAAAATTAGCAGTAAAGGTTTAATTTCTCTTACGTGTAACCTGCGTAGCTGGAGGGATTTATCGCGTGCAATTGCTTAAGTCCACGCGTGCTTTTTATGTATTTTGTCTAGGCTGTTAAGCCACAATAGGAATTGGGAAGAGTCAAATTGCACTACACCCTACTCTTGTCCCGCCAGCTACCGAGGTACCTCATGAGAGATCTGTTCATAGTGCTTGCGCGACTTGTGCATTGCGCTTGCGTCGTCGACATGTTTCGAATTCCGCCAAACTGGTCTTAATAATTATTTATCGATAAAAGGTTAGAGGACTAACCTTGCAACGAGTTTCGCAAACTGCTGCAGCACAGCGACAGTTGGTAAGTTGTAGAAAAACTTGAGTTGCTTAATAACGGCAAGCGCATCAAGATCACCTCTGAAGGATTTGGCCAGCTCTTTAGAAAACACTGCCAGGCGCGAGGAACGAATCAGAAAGTCGCTAACGATCGGGTCTGCGAAGACTTTGCGAGCTATATCCGAGGGCTCCTTCGGGAACTTTATGGAACCATCTAGAACCATCCTTGGAAGCTGCGTCAGATAGTTCACTATGGCGCTAAGCGTGTCCTGGTCAGGTGATCAAACAAGACAATGATTTAAAGTTCTGCGGGTATAAGAAGGTACGATAAGCTAATTCCGAATTACCTATAGCCTTTTTTCACAGCAGGTTATGTGAAAATAAATTTGCCATAATACAGCACTGGCAACTCGATGGGAAACTGGGGGTTGGAGCTCTCCGGGGTTCATCCATTTCCTGTTCTCAGGTTTGCTCATATTTAGTCTCTCGCCACAGGGAGCCCGAACGCTGTATTACCTGATAGAAAAAATTGGATGTATTTACGCTGTATTAGCTAATAAAATAATAAGATACATTTTCCTCTGTTCCTGTGTCTTTATAAGTCGTTTTGGAAGGGATTTGAATCCGATCAGAGACTGTTAACATTGCTGGTTATCAAATGCGTTTGCTTGTCTGGCGCGTCTTTAAGTTTGGTCTCACGTTTCTAATATTGTCATGTTAACTATTAACTGAGTTAATAGTTAACAATATTAGAAACGTGAGACGAGACTTAAACGTCTTATTTACAAGGCGCCAGACAAGCAAACGCATTTGATAACCAGCAATGTTAACCGTCTCTATCTGATCGGATTCAAATCCCTTCCAAAATGACTCATAAAGACACAGGAACAAAGGTAAATACATATTATTATTTTATCAGCTAATACAGCGTAAATACATCTAATTTTTCTATTAGTTAATACAGCGTTCGAGTTCCCTGTGCTCTCGCTCGACTGTCTAGATTCTATTTCAAGCAGCTTACCATGACGGCTGGATATGAAAATAGCCGTTTATTTTTCTCAAACTAAATCACTGTTGTAAGGTGTTAAAGACCACTAAAAACAACAAGAATGTTCGCTTGTGAGCTTCATTTTCCCCAGTTTCACTTAGTTTCCCGCGGGGTACTCCCAATTATGGGTTAGATAAGTATGTGCCGCCCGGGGTGCCGCCCCGGTGTGCCGCCCAGTAGGGTATGGTTTTTGAGGGTCTTGAACCATAAACAGGGTATCATTTTTGCCCTTGTTGGCCTTGATCCAAAGATTGGGTACCTAAACTGAAGCAGCTAAAATTCAAGTGCGTAAACGTCCAGCAAGATGACGAGACTGAGAAAACATCTGTTAAAACTGAACTATCCCTTAGCGTAGTAGTGTGTTGGTATTTAATTGTGAGGTTTTGTTTTTCCCCTGAAGAGGGTGTCATTTTTCGGGTTTGAGCCTTAACTAGGGTATCAGATTTCGTTTGTTTCATCCTTAAACATCAGGCCCCAGTTTTTCAAAAGTTGGATAGCGCTATTCACCGGATAAATCCCTATACAACGGATAAGTGTTAGGGAAACTAATTGCGATATTCAGTGGATGGTGATTTATCCGCTGGATAGCGTTATCCATCTCTTGAACAACTACCGCCAGGGGTTCCTGAACCATGGGCAGCACACACCTACCCGAAATTTATGGGAGTATCCGCCTCTCCACCCAGGCTTAGTTTTGTACTTACTCCGGACCTTTGTTTTGGATACAACGCACCGTTTGAATAATACATGAAAATACGACTGTCTTGCCGTCTGAAAAACAATTCAAAACGAAGACATTCTGGCTTTCGTCACACTGACCTGGAATCCGCTAGCATTATCATCCAGTCGATAAAATGTTATTTCCTTCGCCATAAATGAATCTTTCTCGACAAAACTGTTATTGTTCTCGTATACGTCGTTCATGATTGTAGGATAGTCGTCAGCCCTAAGAAGAGACCAGAGCCGACTAAGAGTGAGTAGTTACTCAAAATATTTTTTCCACAACTTTAACAGACCATAGACTCTTCAATCTTGTCACAACAACCACTTTTATGTACTGGTCTTCCAGAAATTAAATAGAGGATATTAGACGGTGGCGCGAAGATATGAACTATATTTTTTATATTTTGCAAAACAATATTTTACGAACGAGCGCAGCGAGTGAATGAAATATTGTTTTTGCCACGAGAAAATAAAATTCATATCTTCAAGCCGACGTGTAATGTTCTTTTTATTATATAGGCAAAAAGACATCGATAACATAATAGAGGGAAGTGACCGAAATTACGTCACCAATAAACTCACATGTGAGTTTATGGAAAATAAACCGCTCGGGTCCCGGATGTAGTTTTTATGAATTTTACGAGTGGTATATTTTACCGTAAAACACTTGTGTCTATATAATAAAAAGCAATAAATGATGATGATGATGATGATGATAATGATGCTATCATTGGAATGCGTAACTAGTGCAACGTCGACAAGGCTGTAAACGCGCGACTTATCCATCGCCTCAGGATCAACTGACTGTCGCAGCAACAGCCGGCAAAAGTGTTATGGCATGTTATGGCCTCCACATGAAAATTCCTAATACTAGGCTTAGAGGACTGAGGCGAGTGAAGTGGATCTCCTACCCTGTGCAGCGACAAACTACATGTACTGTTAGAGCCTTGAATATAATAATGATAATAATAATAATAATAATAATAATAATAATAATAATAATAATAATAATAATAATAATAACAACTAGTAATAACCAAGATTAGGGAGCGCAGGTGAGATAGAAGATCACCCTTTTCTAACGCAGTGCTTTGCGTCCATTTCATGCAATAGAAGTTCTATGTACCTGTAATCAGATTACGAATGATAGAAGGTCCAAACTCATACTAGCTACATACTCATGCACAATAGCAACCTGGAGATCAGGACTGAGGGCTCCTCTTGTTTCCCGCAATAATAATAATAATAATAATAATAATAATAATAAACCAATTGCCTGTTTTTCAACATCCTACTAGGTGCTCACATCGATTTTAACTGAAAGAAGCTACACCCATATCACAAAGAATGATATATTGCCGGAAGAACAGAGAGGTTGTGTAAGGGGTTCATATGGATGCAAAGATCAGCTCCTAATAAATAAAATGATCATAGAAGACTGCAAAAAGAAGAAAAAGAACTTGAGTATGACTTGGATAGACTACAGAAAAGCCTATGATAGTGTTCCTCACAGCTGGATACTGAAGACCTTACAGATTTATAGATTTAATGAAAAACTAATCAAGTTCATGAGAACCTCAATGAGCAACTGGAAAACTACGATGAAGCTATCTTACAATGATGGATGTATCACAACAGATCAAATCAAGATCAAAAGAGGGATCTTTCAAGGAGATTCATTCTCACCTCTGCTATTCTGCCTAGCCCTTGTGTCTTTAACATCAGAGCTGGCTACATCTGGGTATGGTTACAAGATCTTAAACACAAGTGCTCCAATAAGCAATCTGTTTTATAA
>BOPM01000083.1:555710-573798 GCA_022179025.1 Porites australiensis | reverse complement strand
TAATAATAATAATAATAATAATAATAATAATTATTATTATTATTATTATTATTATTATAACAACAACTTTATATTGCCGACGAAGGTGATCTATTGTTTCTTCGGAATTTACATAAGCCTTAGACTTGCCCAGCAGGTGCATAAATTACCGTACGTTTCGATAATTTTGAATAATAATCAACTAATTAGAGAGAATTTAACAGGTTAGTTAGTAACCTATCCGGCCTAACAACTACAATGAACGGCCGTGGAATTTTTTAATTAATATAATTGTGAATATTCTGGCTACGCCCAGTGATGGGGTCGCAGCCATTATTGAATATTGATCATTTTAGATGTTCGTCGGCGTCTTTTCCTCTCAAGTGCTAAGAGAAGTACGTCCACCGGGCTCTTTGCTTATCATAGTGGTATTGATGTTAGAATGTTGCGATCGCAGTTTTAGGGCAGCAGGTGGATGTTTACAAACCGCTAGACCTCAAAACAGTCGGTTCTCAAAATGCAAAATCGCTTTTATCAAAGCACGACGCCCCGGTGTGGCGTCAGAGTTCCACCAGCTCCAAGAGAAAAATACGGTATTTTTAGCTTCTCTGCCCCAGTCTCACTCTCCGTTATCAGCCTAACTCCAGACCTTTCGTTGACTGTTCGCGCGTACTTGATTACGCAAAAATACGGACTGTTTTGCAGACTAACAAACCGCAGATCGAAGACCCAAACTGAAGATCCATGTAAACTGATGTAAAACTAAATAAAGATGACTGGAGATGACGGCTAACTCATAACACACTTCTTCAAGACAAACAGGCACCGGCGTTAGTTATCGTTTAATGGTTTCGTTCAAACCTTGGTCGCAGACGTAATTTAATCGAAGATTAGTTCCGTCTGTCGTGCAGGCTATGTTGATAGGGTTCTCTTTTTTAAAAGTAGCCGGGTAAAACTTCAAACGAGACCTCGCCGTCCCTTGTATCGATTTTGTAGTGTGACCAGGCTTTTTGTACGAACTAGAACGAAGACCCTAGACTGCAAAACAGTCGGTTTTTATCTCAAAATCAGTAAAGAATCGGTGAAGCGTGGCGTAAGAGTAGTACGCGCGCGAAGCGCGCAAGCCTCTCTGCCTAGTCTCGCTCTCTGTTTTCAGCCTCGTTCCAGACCTTTTGATTGACTGCTCGCGTGTGCTTGAATGCGCAAAAATAAGGACTGTTTTGCAGTCTACGAAGACCTTATCAATGACGTTTATCACAACGCCCTGCTACCTGAATGTAGCCAGCGGAAAAGGTGGATTTTGGGGACAAAAAAAGCTTTTCAGCGAAAGGTTTTTTGGAGCGGACTTTTGCCCCAGTTTTTTCTACTGAAGGAAGACCCTATCAGTTAACTAACCGCAATGATGACCCTATCGATAACGTGCCTGTTGGGCTGTGACGAAGTTTGTTATGAAATAGCCATCATTCCCATGTAGTTTTTAATAAGTTTACATGGGTCTTCGGTTTTTGGACACCAGCAAGCGAGCAGCTCATGGGGTCGTTCATGGCTCTTTAACTCTTCTAGAATGTGTTAACATCCTCAGTCGTTCTCCCTTGCTCTTCGTGCACTTGAACTGTCTTCAGTTTTGCCCGGTAGAAATTTGAAGTTGCATCAGATAACTTAGGAGTGGCACCCGAGCTGTTTGGCTTTCACTACAACGGTTCTGTTGCCGCCTTTTGCCGCCATCCGATCGAATCCGGGCTCGAGTTGATAGAGATCGAGTTCCGAAAAGGTCCAGTAGACGATAGACGATGGACGTTTCAAGATCCCAAAAGCGCCTTTCGTGCAAGATCTGTACAGGCTTAGCTGCGTAAAGTCTCCTGATCGATTCAAAAGTCTTGTTTGAGTATTTTAGTCGGTAATAAATATTAATATTGAGTATTTTAGCCGGTAAAGGACACTGAATAGTCAATGCTGTAAATATATATATTTTTTATCAGTTTCATCTATTCGGTAGGACAATTTTTCCTTTTTAATATTAATTCAAATTATTTTTTATTTATTTATTTACGTCTTGCGTGATGGCATCCTCGTTGCAGGACTTTCAAATTAAGGTTGAATACAACATATATTGATCAAAATTCAAGGAGTTATTATCATAGTACAAAAAAGTGGACGAGGAAGAAACGATTATAGCAGAGCTCGCGTTCATTCCATTCTGCTGGTGCATCCGCCATTTATATGCTAATGTTGACTGTCAGTGGACTGTGCGTGTGACACGTCTTGTCTACATAATTTATTCCCGGACATGCTTTTAATTCAGTCAGTCGCAGGGTTTTCACCAAGATAATGAGCCAAGCTAAGTTGCATAAGTTGTTTTCATATGGGATTAAGAAACAATAAAAATAGGTTACTTTTTGCTGAACAGTTAAAGTTTTCTTGCCCTGTTCTGCCATTTTGTTCATTTTGTAGCCTTAATAGCCCTTTTTGAGCTCTCCCCCTGATCTGAGAACCATTTAACTGTGAATATTCCTGACGATATAGACAAAATACTCTAATCCCTTAATTTTCCCTAATTAAAACAAAACAATACAGAACAAAAAAGTTTGCTGGATGGTTCAATTTGGAATTATTTGAGTTATATTTTCAGCTGAGTAAGACAACTCGTAAAAATTCTGACCCTGAACCAACTTGGTTATGTAACCCTTGCACGATTCAGAAGCCCAAGCCAGTTAAAATGAAAAAAATAAAATAAATTCCCTGTTCGATGAAAATTATAGTGTTGTAGGTCTCTTCGCTAGTTTATTTTTCCTCCAGCTTGGCCGGAAAAAGCACATATTCATCATGGATTTAGGCGTTCAGTCTTTGAAATAATTTTTGCCAACTGTTGATTTAAACGCCGCACTATCATTAATCTGACGGTACAACTGAACTGAATATTTCTCCATCGGATAGAGGAAAGTAAGCAAGGTCCGAACTCTGCTTTCAACTTTTAAGAGCTTGCTATTGGTAAGGAAACAAATTATTGGTGCATTTTTAGGGGTACAAAGATTTCCAATTACATAATTCAACTGCTACAACCTGAGTAAAAAATATCTTTGTGATGAAAACAAAGACGAGTTAAATTCAAAAATAACAAAGTACAATAAGGCTAACGAAAATCAGTTTAGAAATTAACGTAGACGTTTCAAGTCACCTGAGCGATGCCAGTTTTGTCCAGCCAAGTTAGGTCAGTAAAACACTTTCTCCCTGAAAGTATCGCGCCCACTTGAAATGACTACTGATCAAACCCTCCCAAAGTAAATTATGCAAATATACATTTCCGGTCACACGTAGTTACCAATCGCTACTTAGCAATACGGTCCTATTACCACCAGTCGTGTCCTCCGGCGAACGTCTAACGATTGTCAAAACCTGTTGAACCTGAAAAATAATAATTGCCGCGCGCGCCAGGCCGCGACAATTCGCCGACCCACAGACTCATGCTCGATATTCAAATCTATTGTGATTGACTGATACAAGGAACACATTTGTTTTCACGATTGTGATTACATAATTTTTTCGCTTACTTTCCTAAAAAACGTAACAGCTAACCCCATGGATGTGTTCCAGTGTACGCGAAAAGCAAAAAAGTTTGAGAACCCGAAAGTTTCCATCGCTTTCAGGTTACGCTGAAGAGTCAGTTGCGAAAAATCAATGGACCCTTTAGTGAAAATTAATTAAGGCGCATATAATGAGAAGCAAGTGTTAGATTCTTGGAGCAAACGTCGGTCAAAACTGGTCAAGCGTCACCAAGTTATGCAATAAGTATCATTGCGGGAAAGCTACGTACGGGCCCTTCCGATGGCTTGTATAAAGACTTGTTATTCTGCTGACGAATTCTCACTGCATGGACCAACAAGAAAATGAGGCTGAATGAACGGGACTCGTTCGTTCACAATAAGCAGTAAAATTATTCACGCTTCTCCCACCCTTCTTTTCGTTTTTTAATTGTTATTCAGTTAGTAGCGTTTCATTATAAACCATGCACTGTATCACATTGCAAGACGAACCATGTAGGCTATTATATTTTGTTCTGACCTCAAATCCCGCCTCCAGAATGAAGCCTTTACAAACTTAAGAGATCAACGGAGCTTATTCTTTAGTTTATTTCACTCACTGATGGAGTTAACAACCATGGAAAACACAATTTTTAAAAAATCTCGTAATTATTTTAAATCAACTTAAAAATAGTTCTCACGTTGTCCAAATTCACTTATATTTTTAGTTTCTCACCATAGACTAGCACTCTTCTGTTTTAGAAAAAAAAAAACTTCGAGAACACAAATGATATAACCTTTTCAAGCTAACCTTTCCAGTTCGATTCCCTCAAGCAAAAGGGAAACTGGTGGACTGATCTTTTGTTTCTACGTGTGCTTTAAAAACGGCTATCAAATTTTTTTCTCGAAAACGACGTGGAAAAGACATTCCGGCTTTTCCGATACCTTGTGGGCTAGACTCAAGTGAAATTTTAACCGTAAAACGCAAGGCATGTGAAAGATAACATTTGAGGTCTCAGGCGAACGTCTAACGATTGTCAAAACTCGTTGAACCAGAACTTAAATAATTGCTGCACGCACCAGGCCGCGACAATCCCAACCCACAGACTCTGCGCTCTTTATTCAAATCTATTGTGTACCACTGATCCAAGGAGCATATTTGTTTTTCATGATTGCATGTGATTACATAATTCTTTCGCTTATTTCCCCTAAAAACGTAACAACGTACAGCTAGACCAGGATGGACGTGTTCCAGCGCGAATAGCAAAAACGTTTAAGAAGCCGTTAGTCTCCATCGCTTTCACGTTGCGCTAAAGAGTTTGCAAAAAATCAATGAACCTTTTAGTGAAAATTAATTAATGCACATATCATGAGAAGCTACAATAGCATTCTTGGAGCAAGCATCGCAAGAACGGGTCGAGCTTCGCCCAGTTATGCAATAAGTTTCATGTGGGAAAGATATGGGCCCTTCCCATAGCTAGTAAGGCTTGTGTTTCTGCTGACGAATTCCCACTGCGTGGACCATCAAGAAAACGAGCCAATGAACACTGAGAGACTCATTTGGTCGAAAGAGACAGCAAAATTATTCACGCTTGGCCCACCTTTCGCTTCGTTTTTTAATTAGTATTATCAGTTAGCAGTATTCATGAAACCGTCCACTGTATCAATAATTGTAAGACCATGCAGGCTATTATATTGCGTCGCGACCTCAAATCCTGGTCTCCAAAATGAAGCCTTCATAGATCAACAGGGCTTATTCTTTAGTTTTTTACACTTAAAAAACGAACTACCAGGGAAAACAAGTTTTTTCTTGAAACCTAGTAATTATTTTAAAATTAACTTTTCATTTAAATTTCACGTTGTTAAGAAGTTTTTACATATTATATTAATGATTATTTCAACTATTCTTTGGTCGATTTTTAGCTCATCTAAATGACCGTTTCGGTCGCTACTCATCAGTCATACATCATTAGATCATTGCCGCGTACTTTGCAGAATTGTTTAGCTTATATCATCTCAATACTCAGAATATTTCCTTTACTCCTCGCCCCACTGCACGTACTGCTTTCAGTCCAGTTCCAGTTGGATGCACAAGTATTGGCCGTTTTTATACTACAGTCGCAGGTCAACTGGACGAACTTGGGCAAACATTTTGTACTTCGTCTAGTTATGCGTCTCAGGTATAACTACGGGCACAAGACGCATTATGCGTCCAGGCGAACTAGCACTTCGTAAAACGTCGTTTAAGACGCCTTACGAAGGATAGTTCGTCTAGACCCATAATACGTCTTGTGCCCGTTCCCATGATTCGTGACGCATAGCAAACTAGACGCACTTCAAAGGTTTGCCCGAGTGCGTCCAGACGGATCATGCCACTGTGGTATAAAAACGGCTATAGACACATTATCCATTCATCTGGACGGATAATGCGTCCTCTACTATAAAAACGGCTAATGTAATGTTGCTTGTGACCTGAGTAGATCCTGAGAAAATTAAGGAATAACTTCATACGCGTTTTGTCCGATTCCTAATAATTTCCTTTGTCTAAGGGCCTGGGAAATCAGTGAACAAAGTGGTTATGAATTTTCACCCATGCAAGCTGCAAGACTATGGAGGGTCTCTCTCGGAGGGTCTCTTAGACCCTGTTTACATGGAGTGGGGGACCCCGGTCTAGTGGGGTAAGTTTCTTTTGTTTTGTGTCCCCCGGAGCGTGAAAACAAAAGAAACTTACCCCACTAGACCGGGGTCCCCCACTCCATGTAAACAGGCCCTTAGTCTATCAGGGTTTTGCACACTCCGGGTAGGTTTTCACTTACCGGAATCCATTGTTTTTTTTATCTACATTGCTATTCATGTTTTGTCCTTTATCTTCTGTGATCCGCCCACATCTTTGTTATACTGATAGTCACTTATTTTATATTCCGGGCACAACCCGATACTCCGCTTTAAAATGATAAACGCGTCAGATTAAATTCGCTTAACAATGTGGCCACCGACTATTATTTCTCTTTTCCTCAGAAGAAAGGACATAGAAAATTCACTTTCATTTTTCCCGCCATAGAAAGCTAACACTTTGTTTTTGGAAGAAAATTCGAGAACACGTCAGATGATATAATCTTTTCAGTTCGATTCCCTCAAGCAATAGGAGACCGTGCTAAATAATTTAAACGCCGCTATAAAATTTTTACAGAAAACGACGTGGAAAAGCAATCCCGGCTTTTCTGATAGTGGTCAGGCTCGACTCAGGTAAAGTTTTAACTATGAAAAGCAAGGCAGGTGCAGGAAAACAGTTGATCGAGGTCTCGGGCGAACGTCTAACGATTGTCAAAACTGTGTTGAACCTAAACCATACTGGGCTGTACGCACCAGGCCGCGACAACTGCGACCTACAGAAACAGGAATTCAAAACTATTGTGTTAAATACTGATCCATCGAACAACTGTGATTACATAATTCTTTCTCTTACTGCCCCTAAAATCGTAACAACTAGACTAGGGGGATGTGTTCCAGCGCACGCGAATAGCAAAACCGTTTAAGAACCCATTATATAAGTTCCTAGTTTCACGGCTCTAAAGAGTCAGTTGCGAAAAATCAATGGACCTTTTTAGTGAAAACTAATTAATGCGCGTAAAATAAGAAGCAACCGCAAGCATTCTTTGTGGAGCAAATATCGCACAGAAAGGGTCAAGCGACCCTTCTCGGCAGAAATGCAACAAAGCTTCAGCGTGGGAAAGTTATGGGCCCCATGGTTAGCAAGGCTTGTTTTTCTGCTGGCGAATTCCCACTGCATGGACTAACAGAAAAATCATCAATGAACAGGGCATAATCAGCCCCATTCGGTCAAAATAACTTCAATATTATTATTAGTAGCAGTATTCATTAAACCGTGCACTGCATCAGTAATTAGCTAGTAATTGAAAGACCATAATGCAGGCTATAATATCAGTTGTGTCGAGAACTCAAATTCTGCCTCCAAAAGGAAGCCTTTATAGACATACTAGATCAACAGGGCTTATTCTAACTTTAGTTTATTACACTTAAAATAGGAACTACCAGGGAAAACAAGTCAGTTTTTTAAAATCTCGTGATTATTTTAAAATTACGCTTTAAATTAGTTGTCACGTTGAGCCAGTTATTATACATAACATTAATGATTATTTTCAGGCGCGGATCTAGGATAAATACTGACCGATTTCCTAAACAAGCGCCGAAGCTTCTAGAGGGTACGGGGGCATGCTCTCCCAGGAAATTTTTTGGATTTTAACTCCCTCAAGTCCCCTTTCCTGGGTTTCTGAGTCATTCAGATGGGATATTGGCCAGTTTAATTCTCCTCGGATAAAGCATTTGTCCAATCCATTTTCCAGATTTCAACCTGGAAAGTTTTTTTTATTAAAAATATATTTATTATGAAAAATCTGACCGATTTCCGTAAACGTTGGAAACCGGTCTGGGTCCGCGCCTGATTTTTAATGATCGATTTAATATTTCATTGATTTTTAGCACATCTAAATGACTTTTACTATCCATCATCAATGATTAAGTCATTACCGTGTCCTTTGCAGAATCGTTTGCTTTCTTATACTGTATCTCAATACTAGTTCCTTTACGCACTGCACTGCATGTACTGACTGCTTCCAGTCCAGTTCCAGTTGGGTGCCAGTGTGTGTAATCACACTCGTGATCTGAGTAAAACTAGGGCGTAATTTCACACCCGTTTTGCCCAATTCCTAATAATTTCCTTCGCCTAAGGGCCTGAGAAATCAGTGAAGAGCGCGAGTGATGATAAATTTTTACCCATCCAAGCTCAAGAGTAATGAAGGGTCTTTCTGGGCATGGGAGGGTCGATTAGTCTATCACGGGTTAGCACACTCCGGGTAGACTTTCACATGCCGGAATCACGTTTTCAATATACGTTGTTATTCATGTTTCGTCCTTTATCTATTGTGATCCACCGATATCTATTGTTATACATGCTTTGTTATACTTATCTATTCGTATTCCGTTATATGAAACACCATCCCACTGCTCCGCTTTAAAAATGATATTTAAAACGCTTCCAACTTCTCTTAACAATGTAGCCACTATTATTTCTTCATAAAAAAATCACTTTTATTTTCATTTCTCAACATGGATGGCACTCTTTTGTTTTAGGAAGAAAGTTCGAGAACACAACTGATCGTAACCTTTTCAGTTCGATTCCCTCAAGCAACAGGAGACTGATCTGATCTTCTGTCACAACTTGTGGTTTATGCTATGCGCTTCACTGCCGAAATGACAATGGTTCCCGTTGTTTTACAGTCTTGCCCTTTCTTATGTAAACAAGTTGATCCGGTTCGAGTATTGTACCTAGACCGATTGAACCCGTCAGATTATAATATAGACTCCTTAACTTTTGACGTTTCGCACGGTTAATTTTTGGGGCTTATCGACGCGTTGTTGTAGGTGATGCGATATGAAAACGGTCACAAGTGTACGAGCATGATGTAAATAAACCCACGCTTAAAACATAAGTGCTCCCTCTTTCTACCGAACGGTGCTCTAAAATGAACAAATCCAGTGAACTATCCGGATTCTTTGAGCTGTCTGCAAGGTAGATCCATAACCGCTTGAATTATGCAGCTCAGATAAAAAAACCTAAACTTAACTTTTGTTAACAAGGTTCAAAGCTGTGTTATATAATCCTCTCTTGAATAGAAGTAGATTACAGCATTAAAAGCTGTACAAAGACGATGCGATGAAAGGAATCTAGTGCCATTATTATATACGACCGCTCTACCTTACTCTATGACCTACAGACCCAAAATCAACGAACTCACTGAAACAAGACAGTCCAAAACCAAGGAGCACGGGAAATTTCCGCGGGTTTCTGTGGGGCCAATTTGCCCGTGATTTGCAGAACATATTTATTCAATATATATTTAAAAGTTTAGGCATGATTGTTGCGGACTGTAGGTCGGAGTTAAGATACGCCCCTACTGAACATTGCTTGCAACGGTCATTGTAAAAGATTCTTTCCGTACCCTGTTTTGCTTTTTTTTTAATTTAAAAATTTCATAGAGACACACAAGGATACAAATAAGAAAATAAAACTAAAATTGACGAGCTCTGAGGCTAATAGTTATGCAGCCTGTCTCAATAAGCAGCTGATAATGTGTGACTATTACGCAACGGCTACACATAAACTTTCACCGCAGAAAGCATTCTTGTAGGCTTCCTACGACGGAAAACAGTGGATTTTAATTTTATTAAATTCATCTTTTTTTGTCAATCGTGAAATACAAATCTGCAACTCTCTTTGTATAACTGACAGTGTGTTGTAGTTAAGATTAACCTCCCTCAAAATGTAAAAATTTGTTGCGACTGCGAGAAGCACGACATACGTGCCAACAGCCATTTCGATTTCTCTCTTTCATTTTGGAAATAAATAAATTTGATTCTCTTTTGCACAAAAATTCCTATCGAACTATAGAATTACATCAGTAATAAGCATGCAGCTTCGAGTCAGACTTTTAAAATCATCGCAGGCTTTCCCTACATGCACGTTTATTAATCGATCGGAGCAGAGTTTTGCAAGAAAATAAACTGAGACGAATGAAACAAGACAGTTTGATGCAGAATGTATGAAATCTTACCTCCAGATATTACAATTTTTTGACAGTTGCGAAGCCCAGCTTCAGTCAGTAATGTCTACTGCTCGGATCCAAGGGAACAATGATTACTAATAAGGCGCAGCCTAACACTTAATTCCCAGGGTTTGAGCCATAATTTTATTCAAGCGCTAGTCACTGAACCAGTTAGCAAAAATGCGCAGTCAGCTGTGTGGGGCTATCTCCCTTGGGGGTTCGTGCCAAGTTTCAGAGTTTCATTGAGTCAGCCATAGGCGGTAATTTGGTTCATGAGAGTGGCAGATGTTATGGAGAGGCAGGGTTGTTATGTGAAACCAATTCTGGGGAAAAGGGTAGAGCATTTATATTCCCGTAAGTGTTCCGTAACAGCGTACTTTAAAATAGTATTGCGTAACAGACATGCATAACGACATAACACAATTCATTCAATCAAATGATTCAATAAAAAGACCAAAAGCCTAGACTAAAATATCAACATTACAAAGCAAAGAGGTGCTGTACGTGAATATATCAGTTCATCGTTGGCTTTTTAAGCACTTTCAGTCTCTGGGGTGACCGATGTCAATCAATATCAAAACATTATCAAGAGAAAATTTATGAGAAATAATAAAATAATCAGTTAAGAGAAAATGTTTTGTTCGTTAATAATGAAATTAGACTGTTCACAGTCCCGTATTTTTTCGTTAGATCGTTGAGATCATAGTTATTAGAGGAGACTGGTTATGAAAAGCGGCAAACATCAATGATAAAAACAACAGTGCTGCAGTTTATGTTGGAAGCACCCTGAAAGTGCACAATCCTTTGTTTTCTGTTAGCAAATTGTTACGGAATAAATTAATGCAATGTTTTTATTGGTCAATACTATCAAAATGATAGGAATTCTTTTGAACGTTGTGCACTTTCAGGTCCACAAAAACATATAACAAAGGAGTCTGACGGGTTTCATAACCATTCCACTCAATTAACTATGTTGAGATATAACGCGTCTTACCGTTAACAACAGCCATCTTGATTTTCAAATGTACCGAGGGGGCGGGCGTCGGCGGTTATTGCTCTATTTTTCTCGCTTCTCTTTTCATCGCTAAACCAAACAGCCCCGCCCCCTAAGTAGTTTTGACACTCACGCAAGATGGCAGCCCATAACGCAAAGCGCTCGATCTCGATTATCTTCCGGAAAAATAGAGGACTGTGAAGAGTCCATAATGAAATTTTCTCAACTAATTTTGTAAGGAAATGTGTGGAGATCAAAGTGAAAAATTTGTGTGGATTAAGGGTTAAAAATGTTCGTTACGGTGATAGAGCGGTGGCTTTGTCAGGGTTTGTAAAATCGTTAAAACAAGACTGAATGGATGACTGTAGGCCTCGGAGTGGGCACTCCCCAAAATAATGGCCCATACGGGAAAAGACTTAAGGGGCTGTCCACACTTGGTACTCGAGAACCAGTGCCTGGATACCGGCAAAAAACGCTGTTGTGTTCAGATTTTGAGTACCTGGTATGTGACTGTGTACATAATTACCGTATTTATTCGATTAACCGCCCTAGGCGCTTATTAAATTTTTGATCCTTGGGAGTGGGCGCTTACTAAATATTCACCATTTCCAGCACTGAATGGAGTATGTAATAAATACTAATAACAAAACGCGAAAAGATGTAACAAAGAAAGGTTTCTGTTACTCGCATACCGTACTCTCTAAAAGAAACTCCGTCTTAGGGGAAGTCTCTTATCAGTACTTATTCAATTTCAAACTCAATCTTATTGTCACTTAAGTCAATAAATGAAATCTCTGGTGCTGCCTTCTCGATTCCGACATCGTAACGTCGGCAAGTTGGTTAGTCGCCCGAGAAGCAGATACAGCTTATTTGAGTTTGAATGGGAAGGGCAGGGTGATGGGGTCGGGGTGGGGACTTATTCGAGGCTTGGCGCTTATTAACTTTTTCTGCCTTTAGGACGGGCGCTTATTCGAGGTGGGCGCCAATTCGAGGTTGGGCGCTTATTCGAATAAATACGGTTTTCTACGTCAGACGCAATTTTAAAACATGAGCTTAGCAGCGAGAACACAGCAGTGGACTGCCCGGAACTTACGTGAAAATTGTGTCCACACAGGAAACCGGTGCCCACTTTTGTGCTTGAGTACAAGCTCGAGACCTTGTACACATGCACCCGCACCGTGCCCGAATTCTAGCGTGGGTATTCTTGAAAAAAGGGTGTGTTCACATTAGTGCCTAGCGAGTACCGTACTTGGGCACCGTGTTCGGGCACCAAGTGTGGACGATGCCTTATAAGGTATAATATATAGATTAAGCCAGGGCTAAAAGGGAAGCTCTGGTTAATAATACTTGTAAACAAAAAAAATTAAATCGTGTAATGCTAAACGGGGAGCGCAATGAAAATGGCATCAAGATCAATACGTCTAATTAGCACGTGCAGCACACTTTTTTCCTAATTACCAAAAAAAACAAATTTGCATGTGCAGCACGCTTTTTGTCTTCTTTGCCGTTGTTTTGCACAACTACAAGGCTGTTTTGTAGGACTAAAACCTCAAACTTCCCAGTTACACACTATTTTTATGGAGGAATTGTCGTATGTGCTTACCCAATATTTTGTCTCCTGTGTTCATGTTCGCTTTTAGTTTTCACTGCCGCTTATTTTCACCTTGCTGGCCACTAGTATTTCTCATTGTCTCGCAGCCGCTTTGAATTTTCATGTTTTTCTTCCTACAAAATTCGTCTCTTTTGTTTTCAATCACTCGCTCTAGCTCTTTCTCTGTTATCCATGTGAGTGTAAACATTAAAAATAACGTCGAAAAAGACACGACTTTGTTGTTGCTGTTTTTTTCTAACAGTCCGGGCGGCCATGCAATTTCTTTCCAAATAAAACCTTGAGTTGCATTTGGGTTGCCATACCTGTTGATTGAATTATTTTACATTGGTATACCTGTGGTGCGGACGGAAGGTCGGGCGGTCGGTCGGTCGGTGTGCGGTATGTGATTACCAAATTTTCTCGGATGGGGAGTTTACTACATTTCTTTACCCTTGGTGCTCCGCTTCGCGCGCTTCGCGCGCGAGAGCTCCGCTATGAAAAGGTGGGGATTTCACCAGTTAAGGTATACGAAAGGGTAGGGAAATGTAAAAATCTCCTAAAAAACCAAAAAGGGCTAACGGGCGCATTTTGTTGCTGACAAAGAGACAATAAATCTTCCTGATTTAGTGATCATTCAAATTAAATAACCGAACGTCCAGACTGTTAAAAGGGATGCTGTAGTTCTAAACTAGATATAATGTGAAAGGGGTACCATTTGTTAGTAGAAGGTACACGAAAGGATTATACTTTTTCTGTCAAAAATATATGGTATACAAAAGGGGAAGGGGTTGGACCTCAGTGCGGATCCTCCCCATATAAAACTTTGTTGAGTACCCACCTCTCTGGGTTGTGGGTAGCCTGTGAGCAAGCTCTCCTATCTGGGCTTCGCCGCTTGCTCGCGCGTTCAGGCGAGAATTGCTTCACTCGCTTAAATAGGAGAGTTTGTTTGCAGGCTAGGCTGTGGGTTGGAGAGATGGCCTCTTATACTAGACTGGGATTGACCGTACAAGTTGTTTTATGATCACCATATGATTGTTGTGGATTTTCTTTTGTTTGAGTTGATTTCTTAGCAATTTATAAGCGCCGCCCTCGAGAAAACATCGCGCTCAGTCAATAGGATGCGGCGTTTATTCGAGGATTTTAAGAAAAAACTCGACACAACTTTGTAATCTAGCCACCCAAACAATCATGATTCTATCTCAGCAAAATAAATAAATAAGTAAATAAATAAATAAATAAAAAGACAGACATTAAATGGAAGTTATAAATCTTTCTGTTGTACGTAATATACGAAAGTCCTGTCATAATTGTTGTCAGTGATTTAGGAATTATGTTTTTGAAATAAACGCCGTATTATTTCAATCGGGTAAATACAGCATGTGACTGTCCGCGTTTCTCATGCTTTAGGTCTGGTCAACCAGCCCTTGCATTGGACTTGACTATTGGATCCCATTGCTAACATATCACTGCAATATAATGGTACTACACTGAGTGACCTGTACTGAGCGCAGAACATCTAATTTGAATTTTTGTACGGTGGGAGATTTATTCGTCAAAATTGGAGCTTAAAGCACGGGCAGTCCAGGCTCAACTGGAGCCACGGTAAATCTGAAACGGATCATGACCTGCTAATAATAATAATAATAATAATAATAATAATGATAATGATAATGATAATGATAATGATAGTACTAGTAATAAGAAAACAACTTTAATAATCTTTATGCATTTTCAATAAAACTTACATATCTTAAGCACCCTTAGGTAAAATGTAAAAGAGGATTAAAAACAGAAATTAATTTATAAATGCTTCGAGATCTGATTTGTACACTGGATTGTGCGCATGCATGGGATTGATAAGATTAGTAAGCTAGTATTGGATGAGGCTAAGTGTTATAGGAAGCGTTATAGAGATCGAGGAGGGTGTTATCCTCCCAGGTCGAAGGTCAAGGTGGATAACACTCTTCGAGGTCTCAGCTCCTAGGAATTCGTATCCAATAATTGCTTATTATTTCTTCAAATGAGCCAAACAGGAACGAAGACGTACTTTGGATGAATAATAACTAACAAATAATTGCCAAAGATTTAGGTACTAGAGAGGTGGAAGTGACGGCTGTCTCGAATAGATGCGACTGCTATAAAGAGGAGAAGTGTGACGTCACGTTACTCCCCCATCGTAGCAAAATTTCTGGATCTCAACACTCTTTCTTGACAGAGACGGCCATTTTCATTGTTGAACGATGAGAGAACGCATCCGCTTCCGTTTTGTTTCTGAGTGCAATCATGCTCAGTCACACTTGTCTATTTTGTCGTTTTTTTCTGCCATATTTGCAGGACCACGACCTGTTGAGATCAAGAAATTTTGCTACTATAGCAACGTGACGTAACGACTTCTCCTCTCTATAAACTAGGGATAATCTATACTGCTGCTAAAGAAAATACTTGTATTCGGTCGTTGAATGTATCTGCAACGTAAAGATGTCCTCTTTTATCTACTGCTACTCCAGCAGGAAATCTCATCAAGCCATCTCCTTGCCCTTTTCCTCCGAATTTTGTTACAAAAGTTCCGTTCTGTTGAAAGATCTGTACCCTATGGTTACTTCTATCCGCGATCACAAATTGCCCCTGGTCATCAACGGTTATACCCGCGGGGTTGTTAAGCAAACCGTCTTCATCTCCTCTAGATCCGAAATGAAAGCCGAGTGAGCCATCCTTGTTGAAAACATACACTCTATGGTTATTGTAGTCTGTTACTGCTATGCGACCAGTTCTACATATGGTTACTCCCCAGGGGCATGCCATACCCTTGGACACGATCATCCCCACGGGGATACCCTCGGGAGAGAAGATTTGAATTCTGCTGTTTCCGGAATCGGCAACGTAAATGCGGTCATCGCTGTCGATGGCTACGCCATGCGGGTGGTTCAACCTTCCAACGTCGTCACCAAAACCCCCGAATACTTTCGCCAGTTTTCCTGATGGTGTGACAATTTGTATTCGATGATTCTGGCCATCAGAAACTACAATAAGATTTCCTCTTCGACTCAGGGCTAAGCAGTAGGGGAAGTTAAACTGTCCTTGGATGGTTCCTTGCGAACCGAACGTTTTGAGGATTTCTCCTTTTAGAGAAAGTATTTTGATTCGGTGATTATGAGAATCAGCCACGAGCACGTGGTCATGGGAGTCTACGAGAACACTGTAAGGATGAGAAAAACCCCCACAGTCCTCGCTACTCAACATAAGATGGCTACCTATCCAGTCTCTTGGTCTGACTGTGACAGTAACAGGGCTGTCGGCCACAGGGCCCCCATTTATACTCACGTGCAACCAGTATGTGTCTGGCTTCGTAATAACATATGCCAGATCGTATGTCCCGTCCTTGTTGTCTTGACAACCGTATTTAAATCCAGCGTTGTCAGGTGTCATACGAGATCCAGCCAATGAGAAGGAGAGCTTTACTTTGTCTCCGCCCCTTTGCTGTCTCTTTCCATGGACACTGACAGCTGTCAACGACATCCGATTGACTTCTCCGGTGATAATGTGTTGGTGTTGCTTAGCAGCGGACAGAGTACACAATGTAGGCTCGCATGGCGTGCTAGAAGATTGCTCTTTGACATGACCTAAGTGGCTGATATCGTTTATGATTTTTTCGCTTTCTCCAACAAATTGAATGGAGTTAAATTCTTCATCAGTTGAATCAGTCTTTATTGATTCCTCTATTTCTTCAACAAGAGAAATAAGTCGTTTAATGACAACTTGTCCAATGCTTAGTATTTCAAGTTCACTTCCCTGCTTCACAGCGCTTTCCGTGAGCAGACAGCAGCTGTTTGCGTGCCGCAAATTTTGATGAAGTTTCTCTTGTTTTGAGAACAAAAGATCAAGCTTTGTTTTACAAAGTAACTCAGCTTCATTAACAAGTTCATTCATGCGATTCTTCAGCTTCTCGATTAACCGTTGAAAATATTCTTCAATTCTGGCGCGAATACTGCTCTTGCGATTTTCCAACTTTGAAATATCTTCTTCCAAAAAATTTAATTGTTCTTTCAGCTGAGCACGTTTTCCTTTGATTTGCTCTGCAAGATTTACCATATTTACCTTCAACGTTTTTGCGACCTTGTCGACATCACGATACTCGTGCCGCTCGTGTGAAGTCAGCGTACATTGATGACAAATTGCCTTATCGCAAGTCTGGCAGTAAAAACAAAGCTTCTCAGATAAGTGTTCCAGGCAAAACGAGGTTCTTGAATTATGATACCCTTTGTAAAGCACTCCTCTGAGCTCGTCGACTGGTTGTAGCTGATGCGATTTCGTTGCGCTCATTCTTCGATGAGCCGTTGAACAAAACTCGCAAAGAAACAAGTGGCAACGATTGCACCGAGTTGTAACCTTTTCTCCTTCCGTTTCGCAACTGTCGCAAACAAAAACCAAGGAAGAGTTCTCATGTACAGCTGCCAAGTTAACCAAGTTGCTCGCCACAAAATTGGCTGGAAATTCTTTCCGTAAATCTAGCGGTTGGGGGCATATTGGACAACGCGGTAACTTACCATTTCTCGGAGAAATCTTCTCAGCGTCGATACATTTTTTGCACAATGTGTGCAAGCAAGGCAAAAGGAGGGGTGAAACAAACCTTTTTTGACAACTTGGGCATTGTAAGTCTGCCGAATTCGGCATTTCGTCGGCAAATTTAACCTTTGTCCGCTGTTTTTCCATCACAATACTACACAAGAACAGCCATTATTTTCTTCACAGGATACGAATATAAAATGATTTTTTTATAGTTCCCTGTCACTGTTGATTTTCAAAAGAACTTTTTTCCCAAGAGATGAACCATTTTCAGTTTCGTCTTATAAAGCAAATTCGACGCTGAGCTGTACTACGATGCGTGACAAAAGTGTCAAATAAAATGAAATTTTAATTTTCATGATTGTGGTCATTACGTATGGCTAACTCGAGGACAAAGAACTTTTTGACATGTTTGCAAAACCTAAATGAATACACTAACTATTGCGTAAAATTGTTACGGACGGCGAAGACGCTCAGTTTTGGTGATAAGTTTGCTATAATAATCATTCCCAAAGCAGCCAATAATGCTTTAGTTAAATGGTAGTAATAATATAATGAATTTGAAGTTTGAGAAAGTAATTTAACTAAACACAATTTCTTGTCAATGAATTGTTTGTGTTAAGAATGAGTTTTTCAATTGGCAGACAAATAAGAATTTGTCCTTGAGTCGTTTTCAATATGCAGAGACAAAAAAAGGCCTTTAAGTACCTTTTGAAGATATCGTTATATTACTCTTACGGATTTGACTGATGCCTTACAAAGGGGCTGCGTCATGGCTGTCTAGTTCATTCCGGATGAGGGGTGGGGGGGGGGGGGGGGG
>BOPM01000083.1:532711-555691 GCA_022179025.1 Porites australiensis | reverse complement strand
TTAAACCCCCCTGGTCCCCCCAGAAAAACAAACCCCCCTTCCGTTTTTTTTTGGGTGGACCCCCCCCCCCCCCCCGCCGGGAGTTCATTTTGCTTTTAACGCCAATTACATGTCGGTCCTTATTCGCTACGGAACTTGAGTTATTACTCAGTGAATGACAAAATCAGAGCTTCGTGTCGAAAGAATCTGTTTCCCATGCGTTACATCAAACATAACAAACAACAAAAAGGAACTTTAAGAAACTGTTAGGCTAACAAGTTTTCAAAAAGCACTCCATTTCAATCTTCTTCAAGTTTGTCCATCCGTTACTCTTTTTGTGATCAACAAATCAACCACAATTTCCCATGGTCTGCACTCTTATAGACCATAGAAATGACGCCATAAAATGTTTAAAACTTTACAGCGGTACCACTCGCCTGCGGCTCGTAGTTCCACTTGTGGTCTGAACATTTTATGACGTCATTTCCATGGTCTATAAGAGAGCAGACCATGGAAAATTGTGGTCGATTTGTTTTTTACAAACAAATTTTTATTTTTAGTTTCCTGCGAAGTTTCTCGGAAAATGTTACGTCATTTCTATGGTCTATAGTCTCACAGACCATAGCTCTCGACCAATCAGCGCGCGAGGATTCGCTCAGTTATTGTAAAATTGCTGTGTTTCACGTTCTGAGCAGTTATTTTTGTGTCCCACTCAATTTGGTGGAGGTTACACTGTTTCAATGAATTCTGATAAATTTCGTGACATAAGCGCTCGGATTCTCGAATGTTAGGGTCCAGAGTTGCAAGAGAGAGTATACATGTGATGTGTGTACGAGGAGATAGGAGATCGGCGGAGATTGACAGTTTTACCTATAATTGTACTCTGCAAACCTTAGTAAACAGGTCATCTCCTCAAAATCAGAGATCAGTTATTTGCTCAGTTCCTTTTAGCCTGTTCACAGACCCTCTATTTTCTCTTCAAAGTCGGTCAAGCGCGCGGGGTAAAAAATAGAAACAGCGGGGGATTTATTGACCGCCAGTGCAAAGGGGTAGAGGTAGGGGAAGAAGATTTTTTCTTTCTCGCGCTCGCCCGCTTCGCTTGAGCGCTCGCCGATGTTTCCGAAACAAACGAAAAGAAAAATAAGACAATGATGTGTACAGGCTAAGTACTTTTTTTAAACTGCATACTCTTTCCGGGGTTTTGGTAGAGAATAAAATGACTTTGAAGTGGTAAAGACAAATGGGTAAAAAATAGTGTCGGTAACAATAGCGTTCATTTCCTTAGGCGAGAAATGAGTTGTATAAATTATTGTTGTAAGTAATTCCATCGTCTTTTGGTTTAATCTGCGATTAGGGGAGAGGGCATGATCTCAGGCTACTTTTGGTTGAGTTACAGCGCCTGGAGTTGCTTATTAAACCGCCGAATCTATCTGAGCGCTGCATGTTTTCGTCAGGCGGTGCCCAGTCCAAGCGCGGTTCCCGGGTCCTACTCCAGACAAACTGCACGCTCGTCAGGCAGCGTCTGTGCCCGGGAACGGCTCCTCAAAATTCCAAAAATGTACTCAGACTAGTTCCTAGACCTTCCCTCTTGCTCGATTTGTTAACTTTTATGCTTAACTTCTTGCAGTATTTTAATAGATTGTGATCATTGGGTCTTTCATAATTTTGGCCCAATAGACCTCTTTAGTTTGTACTTGTTGTTTCTCGATGTAGGTCACGTGATAACAGGCTTAAGAACGATTAAGAACTGTTTCCTTCAAATTTCGTCTTATTCGATCAGGTGCATATGTACGCAAAATTTATGAAAAGTCAAAGGGGTACATTTCCTGACACCCTCACTGGGAAAACAAAACACACAAGCTAAAGAGGTCTATTTCGGCATTGAATTATCGCTCCACTGTTGCTCTTTAAATGACGTCATTTTGTCATGTGAACAATCACTAACATAGCCTGATCAGGGTTAGGAGCTTTGAACAGCACAACGGCCTCCTGAGAACTTTATTTTGAGGGAGGGGGAGGGGGTGCATATGACGTCAAAATGCTAACGGCGTAGTCGATAGTGTGTCAATTTTGACCAATCAGACGGTCGCAGACAATTTGACTAACTATTAACCAATGAAAAATATGTAAGTGCGCCAGGGGTGGGAAAACGGTGGAAGGAAAAAGTGGCGCGAAATTTTGAAATAGTCACTCATTTTGGAGAATTTCAATCCTGAGCGGTTGCGTCATAAACAAAAGAGGACAGCGAAAGAACGATAATCGGACAACTGATAACAGTTACAATATTTACTGTTAACCAGTATGTGAACAAACCAGCTAAATAAGTACATGTTTGTATAATTACTTCGACGTGTCGATGTTTTAATGACAATAACACCCATCAAAAATATACACAACGTTGAAGGGTACCCCTTTACCTTAGGTAGCTCTCGTATTTACACAGAAATGCAGTACATTAGAACTTCTGTGATACCCCAGACACTACCCTTTAAAACTGGCTTCTAACGTGGTTCCAACGTTGGAGTCTGTGCATGAAACCCTTAAGTATGACCATATAGGGATCTAACGCGACCACGACGCGGACGACAACGTCAAAAGACAATTGGTTTTATGAGCAAAACAATAGCTCTGCACGTGCATCATGCTTCTGGTATATTCCTTTGACGTCCACTGCACGGCTACGACGTGAACTCTCCGACGTGACGTTTTATACAGGACGTGAACATAACACGAGGAATTTCCCTTTCTCTTTGTGAACCTGGATAAAATCCGTGAGAATTCAATTTCAGGAAAAATCGCCTCCATTTGACAAACTGAGCGAATCCAAATATACGCGATAAAGTTTGAAAGAACGCAAATTCATTTTTTTAGCGACGTTTTCACTCCCCTCGTCGTCGTCTTTGCTTAGCTCACTCATTAAAATGTGTAAGCTGCTGAGCAATACTTTCTTTGGGTCTTTCTGCAGGTACCGGAAAGCTTTGTATTTTTGGTCACTTGGGATTAGTCTTTATTTGGAGTTGTTTTGTTTCCTGTCTTTTATTACTATTGTATTACGTAATCTGTGCTCCGGTACTCACAGAAGGAACCCTTTCTTGGGTGCTGTTTTGATGCTGTACATGGTGTTTTTCTCCTTGAGTTTTCGAACAAAATCCTAACGTTTGCATCATTCAAGTAAAATCCAGTTACGAAATATGTTGCTGTTGCACTGTTTATTATGATATGGCTGTTCTAACTTTCGAGTCGTCTATAAATAAAATCTTTGGCTTTTAACATATGTCTATTTGTGGGTGTTCCTGAAAAATAAAATATTTGAAGAACGTGACACTGGAAGCTTTTTCTTTCTATTTTGACTCCTTGTAGCAGTGAACGGCAATTTATTTCATATATTGACTCGTGAACTAATTTTTACACCTTTGAACTTTAACGACCTTTCTCTGCCAGAAGGAATATCGAGTATAAAACGAAAACTCGACATTTATACTACGACTGGGTGAATTAAAATGAACGTATCATATATAACGCTAAGCTAAATGTTCTTGTAAACGTTCATGGTGGAGCTAGAACGTCTTAAAACAATACTATGTATAAGTCTGTGGTTGAGATGTTATAGGGGGAATGGGTTCCGTCATCCGTAGAGGTCTGATCACTGGGGACGAACGGGTTAAAAGTTCGCTAATGACCCGTCCCGAGGGACGCGTGCTATCGAGTGGCTGTAGGCAGGCTGTGGAAGGTGTCTTTTCTACGCGGCGAGGAACCTGAAGTGAATAAATATAGGACAAAAGTGGTTAACAGATGATCGACACACTGGGCTTCTTTGTACAAAATATACTGAGCAGCAATTCAGAGGCTCAAAACTCAACTAAGGTCACATCATACACTTTAAAATACTTGGTGAAATATAACTTCGCAGAGAGAGCGCGTTCGTAATTGGGAAAGAGCCCGTGCGCAAGTATCGGGGGTAGGAATAGGGAGAAACAAAACCATGCCCACCCCCTTACCCCCTACCCTGGAAAAGGTTGCCCCGCCCCTAAGCGAGTGTGCGCAGGGTATCTGCGACTTTCACGTTCCTCACACTACAATTTGTTTTCCCCACAAAATATTATCTACGTTTTTTCTTAACTTCTCGAGTCAGACGATGGTTAGTCCCAAGAGGAACTGAAAACAATACTAATGCACAATATTGTGGGGAAAACAAAACTGCAGAGTAGGAAACGTGCAAGTCGTGAGAGTGTAAATGTGAAAGTGCAAGTCGAGATAAAGATCTTTTCGCTTGTGATATAAAATTAATCAATTTTAAGGTCCCATAATTTACAGTCCGCTCTACCTGTCTGGGGCCTCTTCTGATTAGTTTTCCTTCCCGTACCAAGACACCCGCTGATATATCCATCGTGTCCACCTGAACAAACACCAAATAAAAATTGATGAGAATAGAATGAAAATGAAATGAAAGGGAAAAATGAAAAAAAAGAAAACGGCATAAGTAGGTCAAAATGGAAGGGAACTGAAGTAGATATCGAAATGCTAGAGCCGCGAGAAGTGGAGCGCACTTTTTTCCCCTCCGTTTTTCTCTTCGCCCCTTACTCGTGGTTCGATCTAAAAGTCCCTACTTTCTAACGCTCGTTAGCAGAGGCCTGATTCAGCTGGCTAGGGCAAATTAAGACCAAGGTACTCGCCAGTCAAAGCCTCCACTGAACACTGCTGCTTACTGAAGGGGTTGTGTCAAAAGAGTCCCTCCCTACCCCACTAGTTTTGATCGCAAGGCCTGATCTATAAGGGCAGTCCCTGGGCTATCCAGCTGTACCGACCAAGACGTCAAGCCTCCTACTTTTTTGCACACCGGGCTCGCCTGGGGCCGGGCTGTGCCCGGCGCCAGGCGAAAACCCAGTGGCCACGTTTTAACGAAATCAGACAGATATAAAATGAAGGCCAACACGAGTTCAACGCACAGGACGACAATAGGGAGTTGAAGCAACTACGAAGGACGACGGCAACGATGACGTCAAAATACAATTTATGATATGAGCAAAACAACAGCTCTGCACGTGCATCACGCTTTTTAGTACATTTCTTTGACATCCACTGCACTTCCACGACGCGACACTTCCTAATGCGACGTTTTATGGGGGACGTGAACACAAAACGAGGAGTTTTTCTTTCTCTTTTTGAACTTGATTACAAATAAACTCCTGGAAAACTCGTCGTCCAAATTTTCAGTGACAAATAAATTGAGGAAGCTAAATAAACTCGATAAAGTTTCGTATAACGCAAATTCATTTTTTATTGACTCTTTTTTAACTTGTCACCATCGTCGTGGTTGCTTAACCCTTCAAACCCTAAGTGATCAAAATTTAAATTCTCATTTGTTGCCCCTATTCATTTCCCACAGAAGTAGTCGGGAGAAGTTGATAAAATATCAAGCAAATTCATCTTGTGTGATCATGTCCGTAATTCTCATGACCACTCTGTTTTACAAAGCATTGACATTACAAGTAGAAATTTGATGCTGATCACCCTCTGCCTGATAGGATGAAGGTCACGAATAAGAGGAGGCAGCATGGCCAAGCAGTTGGAGCGCTGGGGTTGTAATACAAAGTTCAAGTCCCGCCCTGACCACAAGCTGGATTTGTTCACGGTAGTCCCAAGTTCAAATCCTCGACCCTGCTTGTAAATAGCCAACTGGTTTGTCCCCGGCCAGTTGGGATTCTTAAACCTGTTTAAGTTTGATTTGAATTATTTGTTTAAGCCATTTGCTCGGCAATAGCATTAGTGCTATAACTATACTGCCAAAGGTAAATAACGGAATTATTAACTATTGAAACCTGAAAGGACGTCAGACAGTGGCCTTTCCTCCCACACTAGGCTGTTTTAGCAACAGGACGGGAATGTCAGTTAACGTGCAAATCAACCAACTGGCTTGACCAATAGCAGAGAGGCAAATTGTTGGGCACCGGAAGTCGAGCTTAGTCATTTCCGCGCGCTTTCCCGTCGTCAAATGACGTTCCCGTTCCGTTGCTAAATGAGCCAACTATAACAAGGAGAAAGGACATACTAGATGCCCGAGTGCACTTCCTAATGCTAAGAGACACCAAGAGAGTCAGCACATAAATGGGGAATACATAAAAGAAAGAACCACAAACTCACCAAGGGAGGTGGTAATGGTGTTATCTGACCGGTACCTTCGATCTGATATGAGTTGTTATTTACGGTGCTGGTATCAAAATTTTGCCTACGAATTTCGCTTTTGGAGGGTTTCCACTCTTTCCCATGATCTGCTTTTTGAGAACTTGGTCCCAGTTTTTTAGCTCTTACACGGGTGCGTCCGGACTGGCCATCAAAGTCATCGTCCACGACTGCAAACTTTGTACGAACTCTGGAAGAAAAGAAAGATATGAGAGCTCGCGGACTTACATTGAGTAGAACTTTCTCACATGACGTCACGGCGGCCAGAATGGTGTCCTAAAACATCTAATAAACGGCGGCCATGTTGATGTTCCAAACAAACACTATGTGAGGTGAACTCTTTTCTAACGTAAAAGCTTTTTTGTTACAATAAATTTGCTCAGATATTCGCCACGTGAGTGTAAACGCTCTATACATATTTCTGTTCTTTCTTACTTTGTAATAATCGTCGAACTTTGAGTTACTTTGTAATCCCTTTCGCACTTTGTTATATAACTGTCACACTTTGTAATACCTGTTTCACTTTGTAAATAACACTTGTCGCACTTTGTTATAACAGACCAGACACTGTGACGTCATTTATGATGTCATCACAACTTGACTAACCGTAAACATGCTAAAATAATATCTCAGATGCTATTATTCGAAATTGTAGTCTAGGGAATTTAAAAGTTTGTTTAGAAATCTAAGATGGAGGAGAGAATTGAGAGGAAGGGCAAATTTATTACTATACTTACATGCATTTTTTTACAATGCTTATTAGTCAAAGATTGAGATTCAACAAATCTTTTTTGTTCCCCTTGAGGTGAGCCATACACCCTCCACCCCAGCTGATGGACCAAAGTAACTCTGGAAGGGATAGCTACATACCTGTGTGAGGGAAGTTTTTCAGGGGAAATTTTCATGACTGCCACCACATTTCCCCGATCATCATAAAGCACATCCTTAATTCCAGGTGGTCTTCCATATTGGGCCTGTACAGAAATAAGATCACTCCCGATTGAGACTATTATTATTACAGAGATAAAAGACACTTTCCGGTTTTGTTCTCACCACATTATTTTTGTCATTGTTCTTAAGTTTAAGATGTTTGACTAGTACTTGAGCATATATCAGTTGATGTTTTTATCTTCATGAAACAACTTTATATGTTTTGATAATTTGACACATTAACATCTTTTTCTTCTGTTAACTATATTTTTTTTTCGCTTTCCTTTTTTCCCCTAACTTTCATTTTGTACATAAACTTAAGAATTCTTTAATAAAAAAATAACTAATGTCTGCGGAGATTCTTGTCACAACTAGTTCTAAAATTGAAAGTCAGGCCACTAACAGAACTGCTATTTGGGTTGATGATGTATCGGTGATCTTCAAACATGAAAAAGTAAAATTTAATGCAATATATTAATTAACAGTAAGGTTTAAGTATTTTTGATAAGTTATTGGTGGTTTTAAACAGCTAGTGAGCCTTATATCTTGAACCAAAAGAATTTAACTTTAACAGATTGTAGCGATTTAATTATTGTTTGATTAGATTATAGTTGGCTTGAATCACTTTTAAATATTTGTTACCTGTGAACTAGAGCTGAAGTAACTAGTGCTCCATGAAACGGGAGTAGAACTGTTAACAGATGACCACTGAAATCTTTCCAGTCTACTGCTCTGTTTATTTCACAATCAAAATTAAACTGTTGCATTTAATACAGTCACAGGAACATTTTTAATTACTACTTTAATTTTTCTCCTATTTCCCTACTTTGAATCTTCAGGCATTTTCACTCCACTATTATAACAGTTACAGAACAGTCACCACCAAGCAGTTTAACTCATAAGTTGAATAGTCCGTTACATTTATTTTATAATCACCCATAGTCTTATAATTTATTAAGTTTAATGTTCTTTTTTAGCAAACTAAAGTTGGTTAGTCTGCAAGATGGAGGGAAGAAAGAGTGTGGCTGATTGCCGTACACGTAAAAAAATAACTGTGTATAGTGGGTTTTAAAATTGTTCTGTTTTGCTCATACAACATTGTTCACAGTGTCTCCCAAGGTCTATTTAGTTCCCCTTACTAAAATTACCCCACCTAGACTGATTCCAAGGAACAACAGAGGTACATTGGTACAGTATGTAATAATTAGACCTGTCACGCCTTTTTTGGAGGATAAATTTACACTTGAAGTTCGAACCGCACTTACTTAATCAGGGTCGAGTTGTTAAAAACTGGGTAAAGATAACCCAGGGCCAAAGTGAAATTTGAATTCACATAAGAAAGCTTAAAACCTTAATTTGGTCTAATTCTTGTTGCCTACAATTTGATGATTGGATGCTCTAAAAAGAATAGAGGAAATGATCTCAGGAAATGCTTTTCAACAAAAGAAAAAGAAACTGGGAGGACAATTTAACCCTGAATTAGTGCTAATTGGCCTTTGAGTAACTGGGTCCTGGAGGACCAAATAAATCCTCTCCTTACTTGAGGGAAAAAATACCTACAATAGCTCATTGCCTACCTACTCCTTCTTGGAATTGAAATGTTTGATAAGCTTAACCTCCTAACCCCCTCCACCCAATCCTCCAATCACTCCTTAAGGCAATACATTTTGACAGTCACTATTATATTTCCCTGCACTACAAATTAATAAAAAAGTAAAGTTCTGCAACTTCCTTAGGGAGAAAACACACACATTCAAACTAGTTTTGCCCACAGAAAAAAGCTCAAAAAGTTAGAACCAAAAATTAATAGACCTTAGTTTAATTATAATTTAAATTATTGTTAGAATTCTGCAATACAAATGTACCTTTAGAATTGATGTAGATGACGATAACATTTTAAGTCCATTAGTGTCTGAGTGATAATGTCTGTTCTCATCTTCTTGCTCTTCTTGTTTCTTTAGGACGTAATCATCAGTAAGTGGAGTAAGATCCACACCAGAAAATGATGGCAGCTTACCTTTGTGAGGTTTAAAAGGTACAGAAGTTCTCTTTTTATTTTGAATCTAAAGCCAGGATGAAATAACAGAATTAGAATTTATTGCTCACAGCATCAATAACTTCATACACATCACTCAAACAAGAAAACTTCCATAACTCATCGCAAGGGAAGTAAATGAAATTTCTAGGTGGAAGTCTCAATGGCTGAATTGTAATAAGAAAGAGCAATTTAAATTAAAGACTGTTTTTACAGGGGGGAGTGTGTATGTGTGTGTGGGGAGGGGGAGGTTTCAAAAGCTGTAGGCATGGGAGGGGAGAAGGGAAGGGAGAATATTTTCCTGGGCATTACAAAATGCCACTCAGGGGAGTTTCAAAAGCTGTTTAAATAGTATTTGTTTACACCTTTTTTGTATGGGCTGGCTCCTCTTGATGTTCCTCTTTTCTCTCCATTGAAGTCGGTGGTGGCAGTTGTGCAGGACTGTTGATGGACAGAGGTGTCGCAGAAGCTTCAAGGGCTTCAAAAGGAGGTTCTGGGGCTCTACCATTAACAAAGATACAAAACAGTTGTAAGTCACAGCATTAGTACCGAAGAGGAATTTTCCAAAAATATGCAAGAGTGAAAATTACAGAAATCTCATGCTCAAATGTTTTACTGCCAAAAAAATTCAATACCCCAAAGTTTTACCAGTTTTAACAATATAATGGCATGCTATATATTGTGTGACACAAACAGCATCTAGTGTCAAGCAACAGAGACAAATACAGTCAAATTTTGCGATGATATCCATTACGTGGGCATAAAAAACAAAAACAAAAAAACAAAACAAAAACAATGACACACTAGGCACAGACACAAACGAGCAAATATGGAAAAAAATTAATTAATAACTGTAACTAATACATTTTATCATATTTTTTTATAGCCAAATTCATTGTATCCGCTGCATGTTTGCAAACTTCGAATGGGTTTTGCTGTTCCGTCAATCATTTGAGTGGGGGCGGAGTTAATGTTAATCACAATGCAACGCACTCGCCCAGCTTGGCTGGCAAAAACAAAACTGAGAATGACTCTAGACTACTAAAGAATAACAAAGGAAATTGTGATGATGAGTAGTATTTTTGTAGAGGGCAGGAGGGAGATATTGCTTTATTCTTTCAAGAGACAAGAATAAGAAAGATCAGAAAAAATATTTGAAGACAACTGGTCGACCAGTGCCTGAAACTGGGCGATCACAAGCAACGAACCTTGAAAGACAGAAACAAACAAAGTGGATGGAAATGCACCAATCACAAGTAATTATTTGTTTCCTCAGAGGTCCGCTGAGATGTTGACAGAACAGAAAAACCCAAAATTCCTTCGAAGTTTGCGAAACACGCAGCGTGATACAATTAATTTGGCTATAAGGTAGGAAAGTCAAAAGAATCTTACCCTGGTCTTTCCTCCACAACAGATGAGAGCTCTGACTCACGATCTGATTGGACAGAAGATGTTGATGAGGCTGATGAAGGTCGGAGCATGATGGGGACAGATCCCTGAGCCCATGAGTCAGTGACTGCGGCAACAGGTTCTAAAAAAAATGTAATAATTATTTTTAATGGAGCTTTCCCTGTATTAACCTGTTAGTAATGTCTGCCAAGCAGCACCAATATCCTTGTTCAAGGCACCCAGTGGCCTCAACGAAATACTGAAAGGGAGTTTTGAATTGATTGGCAAATCAACAATGGCATTTTAAACAGGTCAATCATGGCGTGTACTCAAATTCAGTTGTTTAATATTATAATCTCTTATAATTTTATGGGAAAACATGCCTTCTGGACAGCCAGTTTTCAATGTCTGGCTAAAAGCCTGCTTGCAACTGCGTCCCTGGAAAATGAATTCCACCTCCAATTCCCCTGTGGCTCCCACTCAACTGAGCTGTCAGATTTCCGCCAATTAGCGCAAAGGGGAAACAAGCGTGAATGTGAACAAACCTTGAAAAACGCGTGCAAGAGTAATGAAGTCCTTACTAATGTAATCTCCGTCAATCAGCATTTCACATCAACTTTTTCAATGCAGCTACTCATATTGCAGGGATGAACATGTAGTTGCAAGCTCTCCTTCCTTTTCCTGCCCCGCCACCAGAGCACCCCAGAGAGCTTGCTTGCAGGCTGCAGTTTAATACTTGAATGTATCAAAGTTTATACACAGACTGAAATATTCTTCAACACCGATATTGAAAGTTACCCAGAGCTTTCAAAACCATTCAGAACCCTTCATCAGTAACCTTTCCCTAATTTCAGGTGCCCAGAATAAATAAAATGTTACAAACAGAGGCTTAAATCCCCCAGCCTTTACTTAAACTCATGAAAATCTGTTTAAAAAAATAAAATGATTATCTACCTTCCTCTTCAAGCCAGGTTGAATCACATGCTGGATTATTCTCTCCCGTGTCACATGCTAGAAATTGCCACTGAAATATACAACAATAATATTCCAGTTAAATTTACCCAACATGGATGTTCAATATTGTCTAACCTCCCCCTTTTTTTTGCTCTGAGTGGCTGGGGACGTTTTGCAAGAGATGTAACGTCACTCTGTCTCTTGGCCTCAAATATTCCATACTGATGGTGGACATGTAAATCTAATCAGATTCAAGCCGGAGACTCTGATTTGTTGACAAGATAAAAATATTACACTCCAGATTTACATAATCAGCATGGAATTTTTGAGGCCAAAACTTGGAAGTCTCTTTCAAAAACGTCCCCAGTGGCAGGGAGCCAGGAAAGGTGCATATATAATGCAAGCTATAGGTGACACAAATTAATTACCTCAATTATCTGTAGTAGCAGACTTTTTGTCTCCTGAATGGTGTATGGCAATGTTTGACTAACAATGTACTGATCGTGCAGCACCTTCATCGTGGACTCCACTATTTCATTGACAATTTCTACCACAAATTCCTCGCCATCCTCTTGTTCCACCATATGGTGCCTGGAATTCACAAAATGGCAAGATAAATACACAAATTAGAAGATTCAACATGCAGAAGGATTGTTAGATAAAGGTACAATAATTGTACCTTTATCTAACAATCCTTCTGCATGTTGAATCTTCTAATTTGTGTTTACCGTTACATGTACTTACTCTCTAGTTTATTAAGTCTATTACATGATCTAGTGACTGGAGATCTCTGCAAGCTCAGTTGAGCTATTCCAAGGAGGTCATCTCCTTAATAATTAATGATACGTAACAGACACATTAATGTATTGAATACGGTGGCCTTACATACTGTTAAGCAGTATATTAAAAAAAAAGTAAACAGAGGATTTTTGTTACTTTTACTGCTGACTAGTAGGTGGTAAGTTGAAGTCTCCACGTTAAATAATGATCAAGAACAGGAAAGAAAAAGAAACATCCATAATTTAGTTATATGTCCCTGTCTTCACGATAACTGTTTCATTAGAGTGTGCGGTAGAATTCCCCAACGCATATAAGTTCGTTCGGGAGATACATTATCTCATAATTCAAGTGTGCTACATACCATTCAGCTTCTGTGAATCTCCCAGGAATGATATCATTGCTTGCAGGCGGCGGAGCCGTTGCTTGCGCTGGAGTTTTCGTTTTATCTTGTCGACTTTTGTTGGACATGTTGTAGGTTTTTGATTTTACATTCCCAAGAAAAGCGAAAAATTAAAACTCCAAACAATTTTTTTAAGTCACTGTAAAGTTTACGTGAGTATTATTTTCTGGACACTACCATAAAACTTGCTGAGATTTCGCGGACATTTAGCAACCAACATGGCGGACTCAACTCGTTGATCCCAGTTGCTATGGCGCTATTTTGGCTCTCGCACCAGTCTCCCTACAGTTGAAGGTATACGTCCGTTGCGTGATCGTGACCCCCGGAATCGTGACACTAGGGAGCTTAAGCAGCGACGTTTTTGAGCGACGCACGTCAACCGGAAGTGAGGTATTTTCCCTCTTAACATGCCTTGATGATATAAAATTTGTATTCCTTAGCTTCTTTACTACTATAGAGGCGATTTGACTGAAAATTTGCGCAAAACCACCGTCAAAAAATGAAAAAAGGTCACTTCCGGTTGACGTGCGTCGCTCAAAAACGTTGTTGCTTAAGCTCCCTACTGACGACTGCAGCGCAGAGGAGTAGTAAAAGTTCCGCCGATTAACAAATACTTTTATTCGTCATAAAATGGCAAGATTTCCGTATAGCCCCAAACGTAAATTTTGCAAACACCAGGAGCCCATGCTTCTGGTCTCCTGTATACACCTATTGCTCAATGGAAAAAACCAAGGCTGGAAAAACTCACTGAAGCCTTAATACTGGGTAGCCACCTGTAAGGGGTAGTAATAGATATTTTCAGGGCACAAAAATACTGCTGAGAGTAAACAGCAAGAGACATTAGAAAGAAGTGTAGAGTGGTCTGCGATCAACTTCATCACAACATGATTTTTTAACCCCCTTGATTCCTTCTGAAGAAAGAGGGGTGGGAGACCAGAATATTCAGAAACGGGGGCTGGTACAATTGCCAACTATATTGATACCCGCATTTATTTTACTAAGAAATCTTTTAAAACAATATTTCACAGAAAAAGGGGAAGCCACAGCCCCCTTGGCCCACCCCCTAAATTCCTTCATGTGGAGGGCTGAGGTGCTCGAAAAGTCAGCCTTTTGATTGGTCTTGATTGTTTTAGGGAGTAAATAATTATTGAAATTTTATATTCGGATCCCCCTTATCTCCCAGCCCCATAATGATTCTTTTCAAAAGCTCAATGATTCAAGTAAAAACACAACAGAACAGCTAATCAGATATAAGTAAAGAACAATCCACACAGTCTACAAGAACAGTTTTCTTAAAACTGACAATCAATCCACTTCAAAGGGCCATCGACAAAAGAGTAACTAACAGTCTTTAATAACCACAGCATGTTAGCCTTTCAGTCTTGTTTTAGATTTAGCTGCTGTGAAATTCATTGTCTTTCTTGACCAATGCACATCCACTCTGGTAGCTATAGTTAAAGCTCCACAGTTTGCGGTTCCATGTTTTTCAACTAAATAGCTTCTTATTCTCGTGATCCTTTGCTGATCCCATCTGCCAGTGCTGGAAACAACATTGTCCTCTGCTCTTATTGGCTGATATTTGTCAGCACAAAAGATAAATCTATTTGCCATTTTTGCAACACCAATAACACACTTCATTGTTTTCAATAGGCCACTTTTGATATATTAAAATTCAGCATAATAGTGTGGCTTAGGAGGCACAAACAAAGTGAAATGAATAAACACATTTCTTCATTTCTCTTTGTTGTTTTCTCCAAGACTTGCTATCATACTGAATTTTAACATATCAAAAGTGGCCTATTTCAGTTGGGATGATTGTAAAAAACCTAGGAGGAATTGGAAACAATGGTTATCTTAATTTGGGGGAGGGGGGCACAAAATGTGTCAGCTACCACTGAGAAAACGGCAAACAAATTGCCTAAACACACTATGAAGTACCCTGCAGGCCTAACATGGGCCCATGCCGTATAAAGAAAGTTTATCACTGAAGACGCATATTAGGCCAGACATGAACTTAAACTTTGTAGGTAATATAAAAGTGCAGCAATGGTGAACCTGGTCGATGTCTCGAGCTGTTTTGTTAAGTACACAACAGTGAATATATACCAGCCATTCCTAACATTTTAAACTTTCTGAACAATAGAGACATCGCATTAATTTATTCAGTCACAATTTATGAACAAAAACAAAGCACGATAATTGTTTTCATTTTTGATGTATGCCGGCCTTCTTAACGACTGCCCTCTGGCTAGTACTAACAATATGCTCATATTGCATAAGAATTTTTTGAAACTAAACATTAAAGCCTCCACTTACACTAAAAATTTGCGCTTAAAAGAGTGAATATTAGAAATATGAAACCTCTACAATTTGCCAGATGCCCTACGTCCCGGGCCTAATCTCCAAGCTTGAAAGGAAATCAGCGTCAGATCAAAGTCGTGATGAACTACTACCAACATCTAGTTTTCCATAAAAGACGAACTTGAGTGGAATATACAGCAAATAGAAATAAAAGACTCGAAACCAGCTTTTAGCTGTTTAAACAGATTCCACCACGATATGTTGCTGAACTGCTTGATGAATCACACCACGAATTTCCTGCGATGATGAACCAGTGCATGACATGACACCTGAAAGCGGAGAAAACATTTTGTGTCCAACGGCCGGGTATTTTGAACTTCCTCCCACTGCAGAGCTCAGGTGGAGTTTAACAATACAGAGAATTAGCTTTGTAATATCTTCACGAAACAAACTCCTCCAGCTAATGATACACCGATGACTCCAACAAGAAACAAAACAATCAGCAACTGCGCCATGTTTGACTTTGCACTCCTCCCGCAAGAGCAAATGAACTGTCTGGGGACTGGGTCTAATCTAACAGTGAGCGACTGAACGGAGCGACTGAGATCTGAATTTCGGCCCTTTCCGGCACTTTCCATGGGTGGCGTAGTGAGATGGGAGCTATATACAGAGAACGGGTAGTGTATTGCGGTAAGAGAGGATAAAGGACTTGGTCCTTTGACTCTCTCTACAATCTGCGCGGTCAGAATGAAGTATGGACTGCGGACCGCGGACTGTGGAATGAGTTGCAAAACAAAGACCGTGACGGACCGTGAATTAAAAACAGCTCTTAGAGAAATGGATAGCTGATTAACATGAAACAGTAGTCCTAGCTATTTGCCTCACACAAAAAACATTCCTTTAAAAGCTCGTCACGAAGGCTCTTCAGGCCAGCGTTCATCGCTGCGGGCAAGGAAGGTTATGTCGCTCGTACTCAGGGCCACTATACTAGAAGATGGAATTAAACCAATAGAATATATGACATTGAGAAGCACCAAATAGTGGTGTGGGTTCTTCTACGTCCCACAAGGGCAAGTGGAAGTGCTGTGAGATGGGACGTACGGTTTTTCGTTCCTATCCCATCCTCGGAGGCCCAAAGGCAGTCAGTCCGGTCGGGGGAAAAGGCGCGACGAAAGTTCTAAAGCAAAAGCCCCTGGGTACCGACCCTCACCTGACCATTTCAAAACGGTCAAGCGAATGCTGGCTCCTCATTGGGCACAATTATTGTCCACCGCCCAATCGGCGAACAGCATCGCCTGAGTGTGCCTGAGTGTGTTCGTACTCGACTGCTATTGTCTCGCCATTCAGTATTGTACTTGTCCGGTTCGTTCAAGGTTGTGCGTGCAAGAGAAACTTTCATTTTCTACTTTACTAACGAGAAAAGGAATTACCGATGACTCGGGAAAACGTTGGGCAGAACCATTCCAATTTGCACCTCTTTCCTTTTTCCCGCCCCGCCCCACCCCCTTTTCGGGTACCCGTCACTTTCTCGCCTTCCCCACTCTTTCGCGTCTTCCCCACTATCCTAGATCCTGGAACAGGCTAAAGAGCTTAAAGTGTTGGTGAGGTCAGTGCGTACTAGGTATGCGTGCAATTTCCAGGATATGTACTCTTTTGCAATAAGTTAACAATACACGTGAGGTTTGTCATTCATAATCTTTTTATTTAATACTTGATTACAATACTCACAACAAAATAAAATTTATTTTACAAATGAAGAAATTAAACCTTAAGGAGATTTTCATATAAATTATTCATTATTTTAAATCAAGGTAACGTCACTTAAACTTTTTTCTATATAAAATAATACATGTATCCTTTCTTGGTACACGCAAAATATTTTTTATAAATTGCAAATTGTAAAAATTATTCAGTTGCCATAGAGGAGGCAATAGTATCTGATCTGATCAATCTTTATATAATATTTTATTTATGACAGTATTATAATTTTATCTCAATGTGTCAAAGATTTTGCTTTACAGCCAATAGGGGACACTGGTGAGATGATTATATCATATGTGAATATTAATCGTAATTTTAAAAAATACTAAAATAAACCTAATGACCAGTAGTAAACAGTTTTTTTGCCTGTTATCCGAAAGGGTTTAACATTTGTCTTCCTAAAAAAAAGTATAAGACGAACTTGAGTGAGGTTGAAAAGTTTCGGAATAAAACGAACAGAACCAACCACTATCTAAGGAAATTTTCGAAGAGTCGCCGACTCGGCGTCTATTGTGCAGTGGGAGCTTTATACTGCGCTTTTCACAAACATGCGAATTCTGAAGTTCAAAAGCCAACTGACGATTGCGTTTTTCGCTGCCGCCAATCATCTTAACGGACCTCTTAGGAAACAAAACTTTACTTTAACAGGTTCAAAAGGTCACAGTTTCTGATTTGTGATTGGAGGATTTTGATCCGTTCTGTGCGTTTCTGTGTTTCAAGGTTCGTTACTTGTGATCGTAATTAAGATTGACAGCAGCCAAAAACGCAATTGCGAGGGCGGCTTTTGAACTTCAGAGTTTGCATGTTTGTGAAAAGCGCAGTAAGAAATCATGGAAGGAGAATTGTCTTTCTCGAGTTTTATAGAGCTGGAATAATGCCGAAGAATCGAGGAGGTTTGCTGACAACAAAATTTCATCCATGCTCGCCTGACAAATTTGGGGCCTTATCTTATTCCTAGTGGATTTTTCCTGTAAATTAATCATACACGCTCAGGACCATTCGATCGGCCAATTCTCCTAAAAAAAAGTAATCATTTGTCTGTATGTTTTTTGACATGCCTGCTAAGATGACCTGCCTGTCTAAAATCTTTGCCACAATGAGGACAATGGTATGGTTTCTCCCCTGTATGACATCTGAGGTGCCGGTCTAGATTTGACGCACTTCCAAAACACTCTTTGCACTCGGTGCATTGAAAGGGCTTTTCTCCGGTGTGTGTCATTTGGTGTTTCTGTAGATCCGACGCCTGCCCAAAGCATTTTCCACAATGGGAACATTTATGCGGTCGTATTCCACTATGTTTAACTTTCACGTGTCTCCTCAGATGTTGCGCTTGCCTGAAACTCTTGTCGCATTGGGTGCACTTATAAGGTTTCTCGCCTGTATGAGTTCGTTTATGTGCTTGAAGGGATGCACGATCCTTAAATCTCTTTTCGCATTCATCGCAGCTGTAAGGCCTCTCACCCGAGTGTATCCTTTTATGCGTGTGAAGATTCGAAGCCTGGGAGAAACTCTTTTTACAGAGGTTACATTTGAAAGGTTTTACTCCCATATGTTTGTCCTTAAAGTGCCTGTTGAGGTGCTGTGACTGGCCGAACCTTTTTTCACACCACGAACATTTGAACGGTTTTTCACCAGTGTGGTGTCTCTTGTGATCAGTCAGCCCCGATGCTCGTGTAAAACTCTTGCCACATGTTTTACATACAAAAGGTTTCTCGCCTGTGTGTATTCTCACATGTACCTTGAGGTTGGACTGCTGTTTGAATTGCAAGCTACAGTAAGTGCATTTATAAGGCTTTTCACCTGAATGCTTTGCTTTTATGTGATTTGAGAGATGCTGCGAGTTCCTAAAGCCCTCGTCACATTGGTCACACTGGAAAGGTTTTTGTCCACCGTGCACAACTCTCTCGTGCATCTGCAAAGTAGAGAGCTGCACAAAACACCTGCTGCATTCTTTACACCTGAAACGCTTCTCGCCGGTGTGTCTTCTAAAATGCACCCTCAGATGCCACGCCTTTACAAAACACTTGCCGCACTGACTGCACTTAGGAGTTGGTTTTTCATTACAGTGTGAATTGAAATGTCGCTTGAGATTTCCTTTCTTATTGAAACTTTTTTGACACTTGGAGCATTTAAACAGACGAGTCGCATCACTTTGTTCTGTGCTGGGTGTCTTTGAAGTGCCACTGACTGTGTTATTCCCATTACTTTCACTTTGTTGAGAGCGTTTTTCAGCAACGAGTCCAGAGGTTTCATCGGTCAGGGAAGTTGCAAAAGTGCACGCACGAGTCACATCACTTTGTTCGGTTCTAGGAGTCTTTGAAACGTCAGTGGCTGCGTCATTCTCATTACTTTTTCTTTCTTTAGAGTGTTTTTCGGCAACGAGAGCGGAGGCTTCATCGGCCAGGGAACAAGTCGAAGTGCAATGCGTTTGATCTTGGTTATTTCTCCAATACTCCTGACTCTGTATTTCAGATACGATGTCCGACAAAGAGATCATGTTTGGTTCATCGATTGGTTCTGACTTGATCACCACGTTTCCCTGCAAGGAACAAAAAGTTACTTTATAGATAGCTGATAGGATGATATTGAGTTACAACACGCACCTGAACATCAGAAATACTGTGGCCCGTGGAGTTGAAATGTTGGGCCACAGGAAACCCAGGAGTGTTGTTGCGTCTACTTTGCAAATGTTCGCTAAAACAATTCCTGAGGTTTCGTTCAGTATTTCTGATGTCCGGGTGCGTGAAATGACGGTGACTTTCCAGCTTGGAACCGTTCAGCCGAAAGGACTGAACATCAATTTCAACTTCAACTCTCTGCCGGAGAGACAGAGCCAGTGTGAAAAAAATTGACATCAACTTATAAGAAACGAATTCCAAAAATGTCGCATATTCTTTTGCTAAGATGGACTCAAAGAACTAGAAATTGGACATGAATACATAATATGTTCAAGAAATGGATCCAAGTATTTTAGTAATGGAGTCCACTGTATGGCACGCCTCGACTAGCGTTTTATTGCTAACTGCGTGCCAAGAAATTGTACTTGCAATATTATGATAATAAATGTCTTGTCTTGTCTTGTTCTCTCAACTTAGGCTGCATAACGGCATTATTTTTTTGGCTTTTGTTTAGAGAGCGAAGTGAAGCGTGAAGCGAGCGAAGGGCGCCTTTCCCCTTCGCACGTGTTTTAGGCGCCTCCCTCGCTTTGCGATTGCCTTCGCTCTCAGTTTATTTATTTATTTATTAATTTATTTATTACAATCTATGGATTAAAAACCAAAGGATAAACTGTAAAGGAGTCCTAGACCCCATATAAAAACAGATCACCTAGAAATATATAGAAACAAAATAAAATAATAGTTTCAGAAAATACAGAAATATAAAAGCTACTAAAAATCACTGAAAAATTTCCTAACTCTAGACTTAAAAATATTTACATTATCAGAAACACGAATGTCTAACGGTGGTTGATTCCACTGGTCAGTAATTCTACGAAAAAAACTATACTTCAAGACATTAGTTCTGGCATATTTCTTCTTTAAAGTTAAAGAGTCCTTAGCCCTAAGTGAGAAGCGGTCAGCTTCTGAGTGGAGAACAGAGAACACAAGAAAAAATAACGCCTGTTAGGCTATCTCAGCTATGAAATGTTTACCTATTTAATAATTTCTGCCGTTACATGCCCTTCATATGTTTTATAGTTAACTTCGTTGGAAGCACTTTTGATTAAAAGCCTGTGATTAGGCGACGTATTTTATGGTTAAGAGATGAAATGCTAAGCAAGTTTTATTTTAACCCTTGACCGACGGCCAGCTAGTAGCGAAACCATTAAGGTATATTTTCCTGGTAATTGGATGTAATTACGCTCCAATTTTGTTATTGGCGCACATGCATAAGCGAAATTTGAGTTATTTTTTCTTTCGCAAATCTACTAGGAATTTTGTTCTTGCTCTCTTTCTTTCCTTTGATGTCTAGTTTTCTTGCACAATTAATTGTCTTTCTTTCCAATGGAATTGTGGCTGGCTAACTTTCCTGGAAAGGGGCAAATTTAACTTGGAAAGAGTAGCAACGTGAACAGAGAAAATAGCAGTGTATTTTTCCCAAAACTGTTTGGCAAGATTGGTCCTGGTTTCCAAAATGAGGTACTTGTGGAAAGATCTGTCCTTCCTTAATTCACTGCTAATCACCTAAATTGTTATAGTGAAAGCTAAGTGGGTTCAGAAATGCATAATCTACCTTATTGCATAAGAATTGAAAATGACTTCACCTGCCCTCAAAGGGTTAAACCAGAAAATGAGTGCTGTAGGTGATCCTTTTGTGGTGGAAAATTAAGTTCAAAATTCAAAGCACTTTGTTAAGTAGTGAAAAGTAAGTACTGATGGGCCTATTGATGGGAGGGGCCTAGGGGTCAGTAGCCCTCCCCCCCCCCACTGGACCCATCGATGTCGTTGCTCTTCAATTTTCTGCATGCTGACAGACCCCACCCCCCCCTCAATTTTCTGCATGCTGATATTTTGAATTGATAATACATCATTTGCTCCCAGTATTGTCAAGAAGCAACATTAATTTGTACAATGTATCAGTGGCAGCAGTCAAATCATGCCCCAAGATTCAAAAATGGTGGTTTGTGGAAAAGCAAAAGTAGAAAATTCCTGACTAACTGTTCTCATTATTAAAATCAGTTCTTTCACTTGTTTTAACTTGATTTTGATTTGAAGAATATAAAGTCTATTAGTTAAAACAAAGTTTGTTTTTAAGACGTAGCATTCACTTCACCTTCAACCCATCTCAACTGTATGATAAACAGCTTTTTAATGGGCCATTTCTGAGTTCCCAAAACCCTCACTTTCAAAATGAGGCCAAGTGCACAACCTTTCTTGTGAAAATGAGTTTTGTTTGCATGAGAATGAAAACTCATTTTCATATCAAAGGCTGAGCACTTAACCTCGTTTTGATTCAGGGAATCGGAAATGGCCAATTGTGGACACTGCTTCACTCTGTTGCTGCCAATACAGGAAGTTCCAATGAATTCCCTTTTTAGGGAAAAGTATGGATTACCAGCAACAAACAGCTTTCCTTCTGAGTGTAATCTTGAATAAACACCACCAAATACAGGCATGGATCCACACTGATTTCCACCATTTTACAGAAATCAGTCAGATTTTTCATAATAAATATATTTTTAACAATAGAAAAAACTTTCCAAGTTGAAATCAGGAGGTTAATAGTCTGCCGATTTGCAAGGCTTCATCGGAGGAGAACACAACTGGCCAATGTCATGTCTGAATGACTCAAAAACCCAGGAAAGGGGACACTTTAGGAAGTTAAAAGCATTTCCTGGAAGAGCATGCCCCTAGGTCAACTAGAAGCTTGCACCTTCGGCCCTCATTTAGGAAATTGGTCAGTATTTATCCTAGATCCATGCCTTTCACCCCAAAATTTTGCTTTGATGGAGCTGCTGATCAACCAGAAAAAAATGGGATCTTCTTTCCATGAAGTGCTTAAGGTGGCTCGACTGGAATTTTCGGGGTTGATACCTCCCAAGTTTGAGCATTAACTACGTCGGCATGAGTAAAGATATGGAAAAAAGGTTACAACAACTGTATTATATAAAGATGAAAATTTCTTATGATCTGGGTTTTATTACAATCGGAGTCGCCATGGCAATGTAATGATGCCATTACGTTTTTCATTTATCGTTGTGTTTCTCCGTACCAGGAGTTTTTTGAAGAAATCGCTTAAGGGAGTATGTGCCTGCCATAATTGCCTCCATTATGGCGAAGTTTGAAGAAATTCTATGAGAGCGTTTTCGAGATATTTCGAAATGCAGTTTTAAGAATCATCAAAGCAGTGAAATAGCATGCTAGCAGCACAATTTGCTAATATTTTAAGAAAATGATAAGCTTTGGGAATGTGGCTTCATCTCATAGTGGTTTGATTCCATTGAAAACTGCACACAAAAAAAGAGGGGAATTGCTCAGGGCGATCGCGAGTAAGAAGAATTTTATTAACTTGCATTCAGCTGCTTTTGATACAGTTTTTGGAGCTAATTTGGTCCATGCCTAAAAATTTCGCATTTTTCCAAAAACCGCTCAATAAATTTTTTTATAAATTCAACAATCCCGAGATCAATCGTCAAGAAATATTCCCTGCAAGTTTAAAAAACATTGAAAACAGGGAAGGCTTTTAAATAGGGACTCAAACATAACCAATTTTCCCCCCAGATTTTGTGTTTACAAGTGAGCGTCCTCATTATTCACTGGCATTGTTTTCA
>BOPM01000083.1:508168-521030 GCA_022179025.1 Porites australiensis | reverse complement strand
CATTGAAGATTTTTAGCGTTTTGGCTGAGTTTGTGCTTTGGGAGTTGTCTATTGTTTCCAGTCTGTCATTATACAGCATTCTTGTTTAGCACGCGTGCAATGACCGCGCTTGGCTGACTTCCGAATGTTCACCGAGATATTCCCGTCACGAGTTGGTTTAATTATTGGCTTGCATTTAACCTATGAAAAAATGATATGTTTTTAATAGTAAGTAGATTTAGTGTGTAGCACTTCTTGATTTTTTTGCAAAGGCACAAGAAGCACGAGAATTGATTAAAAATTGTGGATTAAACCTCTATGTATCACACGATGGCCTGTCTCACTGTACCAAAATTATCATATCTCGGTAAAGTTTGCTTATCGTTTTCGCATAAATTATGACCTAAATTTGGAAACCGCTGAATTTCTCGAATTGGGTCTTTGCGATTTTGGTGAAACTCTGTTCAGTGCAAGGCACTAATGCGCACTATGTGTAGCCGAGAGATTTTCACGAAAAAATGCCGGGCAACAGCAGATTTTCGACTCAAACCTCAAACGGGCGTGGCATTATAACCACGTGACATTTACTCCGATCGCCAAAAATTTTATGTTATATTGTAGATTGATCTATATGTTATCCATTTTATGTGTTAGACTTACGATAAAAGTAAAGGTAGGGATACCAGAGAGCTACAAAGTAGGATGGTACCCCCCCCAAAAAACTCGGTCGCGTCACCTTAAATACGGTAGTAAAATGCAACCTCGTCCGCAGGGCGCTTTTCCCTGGCTTTGGAGGTGGGGCGCCCCACCTGCAAAGCCTGGGGACGAGGTTGAAAAAAATGATATCAAGGAAGAAAATGCTCCATCACGGAAGTAAAATGATATCAAGGTAGAAAAGGTCACATTACGGTAGTAAAATGATACGAAGGTTTAAAAATTCACATCACCGTAGTAAAATGATATCAAGGAAGAAAATGTTCTATCACGGAAGTAAAATGATATCAATAGAAAAGGCCACATCAAGCGCGGTAGTAAAATGATATCAAGGTGAAAAATAACAATGGTTGGTGGATTCTATCACAGGAACATTTCATAGGTCATGTTACGACACATTAAACATCACGATAACAAATAGTTTTGAAACAAACGGCGTGCTACTGCCGTGCCGAACTCAATTCATAAATTATAAATACATTAGAATACATTTAAAAGTTTGCTAAGCCGTTTCTTTATTTTTTTTTGTTTTGTTTTCGGCAACAGCCGTTCTATTCGACTGAATTGAATTCGACGTCTTAAACCAAGTCGTCAGTAGTGTCGTACTGTAGTCTAGCTACAGTCGAGCCACAGTCAAGCCAGCTTACAGTGAGCTTAGCATGGCAGTAGCACGACGTTTGAAACAGGCCTGAGACATGACAAGCAGTAAAACAGTTCAAACTCTCGGATTTACTGCTGAATAACTGCATGCTTTGATAAATATCACTAGCCTGCGAAAACGTCCGTTTCTCCTCGCTCTTCACCGCTGGGGACGTTTCGTCGTTCCTCCGCGCGAAACGTCCCCAGCGGCGAAGAGCGAGGAGAAACGGATGTTTTCGCGGGCTAAAATATCACATACGGGACATATAGTGACAAACTTTAAATCAACGTTAATAAATGCTAACTACTTCGAATCAGTGATTAACTCTAAACCTAACCAAGCCCTCTCTACACTTGTTTACTCACCAGTGGGATCTTTTTTGCCGTCGCAAACTTTTCCTTGCGTTCCGTTTTGCTGAGCTACCAGCGAGACAAACGCGAGGAGAATAAGCAACACTTTTGCTCGGCTCATGAAGTATCCAGGTGTTTCCTTAGGGCTGTTTACTGGGGGGTATTCCATTTCCATTTCCTTGGTGAGCATGTTGCAGGGTTTGACTTCAGATTTGACAGAGTCCACAAAGAATCCGTCACAGGCAAAACTAGAATTACGCGCTGTTCAGTTATCAATGACTTTGGGATCTTCACACGTAAAAAGGCAGATATTTTTAGAATTGTCCGAATTTGAGTGACAACTGACTTCAGAAAAAAATGCAGTGCATGGAAAAGGATCACGTAGGTGATTCAACCAGTGAAGCACCTCAAAAAGTTTTTTTCTAGAGTGATAAAGTTTGGATCAAACCTGTTGAAAGAAAGTTGTTTGGAGAATCAGACGACGCCAAGGCTCGATTTCCACAGCTCTCTCGATCCTCCCCGCCGAGAAGAGACGGCTGGACGATGCCGTGTCTGTCAGACCCAAATGTTTCCAAAAACGCCAGAAGTGTCTCAGATGGTTTTCTCTATGCTTTAGAAGCCTGGTTAGTTAATTTGGAGTCGCCCTAAAAGCTATTTATCTGTTCGGATGTCTTATGAGAACTTTGGTCGTCACGAAAGCCTTAGGTGGCTTTTTCGTCTCATCGGAAAGCGTTAGCTACCCGCATGGGTCCGGGCAGGAGCCCATAACCCGGGGAGCGAGCAACTTCCATGCGCTCGTGTCACGTCGTTTTCATAGACCAGTTTATTTTTAGAACGGTTTTGGCACGAATTTTGAATATCCTTTAAATTCCTCAAACCAGTCAGCAAACCCTACAGACCTTAAAATGATATTTTTTGCCTTTTAATAACATGAAGTTTTCCTTTTTGATATCTTATATTTCCAATGCTCTCACAGACATGGCGGAGATTCTATTTTCGAGGGAGAAAGTGCCCTAAAATGTGTCTAAATATAAACTGGTCTGTAAAAACGCCGTGACATAGGCCTAGTATGGGAGTTGCTCACTCCGGGTTATGGGCCCCTGGTCCGGGCGAAAGTTCGAGGACATTAAGTAGCCTTGTTTTCATAGAAAATTATAGGGGACGTTTTGTCTTTATACCGAAAGTTTTAGGAGACTTTTTTTTTTTAACAATAATCGCACTATCTTGATCTTAAAATGTGAAAACACAACTTCCCAAAATCATAGTTAAGCTACTAGAAATCCTCCGAATATTTTAGACAAATGGAACGGTTATCCAGGAATTTTTGGCCTTTCTCAAGCTTTAGAAATTTCTGGGCAATATTTGCTCCCTCGAACAGTTGTTTTACAGCAGTATAGTCGCTGAGTGCCCCTGGTCTGTGACGTCCCCTGGTCTGTGACGTAAAGTCAAAATTTGTTATGCTGGAAATGGGAAATGTCATCAAATACGGAATACATGTTGTGTTTTGCCTCTTTGTCTCTTTGATATTCGCCAAAAAAGTGAGCAGAAACATGTACTGATTAACCCTCGGACGTACAAGGGGGGAGGGGGGTGGATGCCACTCCCCCATGAGGTTTTTCTGAGTTTTTTCCTAGAGGATAAAACATCAGCACCTCAAGTTTTCAGTACCTGTTCGTTCATCCCTCGCGCAGATTTTAAGACGAGTTTAGTGATGCTCAGTTGCCATGGTTGAGAGATATGACGTCATAAGTAGCAGGTTGAGGTAACCGAGGGATAAGGTAGGATTGGACTTGAAAGCCGCCCCAGTTCACCTGAGCCGTCAACCATCGCTCCAGACTGGAAAATAATTGATACTTCCAGATCCGGTTTCTTGAATGAAAAATGGAGAGATGACTTTGCATTCCGGATTGTCAACTTTCCTCATATGGACAGCAACATTCTCGCCAATCCAGCTTACGGTGTTTACATATCTCAACTGGTGAGATATGCTAGAATTTGTCTTGTCCGCCCAGATTTTCGGATCATTTGACACCGCTTATGAATTTGTTTTAGATACCCTAAAGAGCATCTGGGCCAAATTTGGTGCTTTCTTTCAGTCTCTAACGATATTTCCTTCAAAACAAAGCACTTGAAGGCACGTGAAAATTCCTGCCCATCCGCACGACTTCGCAGCTCCTCTGCCAAAATTTTTACCATATATGGGCTATATAGGTATGTGCCGCTGTGAGGGGTATAGTTTTCAAACAGACATACAGTCTAACCTCTCCTTACGGACACCTCCCTATTACGGACAGTTCGTTTGGTCCCAGAAATGCCAAAAATCATACATTTCTTATCTCAGTCTATAATACGGACACTATGAAGCGGACACTTGGTTCTGAGGTTTGACTACATTAAATATTGCAAACAGAATACTGCAATGCTGATCGTACTACGTGAAAATTAACTTTGCAAGATATCAACACGACTCCGAAAGAACTCAAAACAGAGCGGGATTATAGCCATAGACAACTGGTTCGCTATTATTGTAGCTCACCAGTATCTAAGACGTAACAAACAGAGAGAGGAGCTCTGCTGGAAAATAACTGGCCTGAGTATCAGGCGTTTCTGGGGGAAAAGGGGAAAGATAGAAGCGAAAAAGGGAGTGAGCCCCTTCCTTTCTCTACTCCCCCGCCCCATTCCCTCTCCCCCATCTAAAATCTGCTCTCCCCTAGCCCCTTAGGATGGCCTAATACTCAGGCTAGAAAATAACCCGCACACTCTGATTTGCGCCCTAACCTAGAACTCCCAACACCCACAGAATCACGCCATATCATGTGTATCCTGGAGGCCAAGAGTCCAAGTGTCAAGTTGATGTCTCGCAAACAAAATTATAAACTGATTGGCCAAAACCAACCTCAAAAACAAAGACAAGACCATGCAAAAATTACAGCATATCGAATCAATAAGATAGATTTACGGCACCAAAATACATAAAGTACGAACAATAACCCCCCCTGGGAGGGGGGTCTCCCTTATATAAGCTATATAGGTATGTGCCGCGCCATCGGGAAGGTTTTTGCGCCGTTTTGGTCAGCTAAGTGATAGAACAATGCTCATGGCAATTTGGATGTCAAAGGTTTGATTCCTGCTGAAGGCTTTTCCCAAGTGAACGTTTTTTTTTTTCGCTGGGGTGGTTCCGGGTTCAGGGGAAACCGTCCTCCCGCCACCCTAAATACAACCATCAGACCAGGACAATATTTTTTTTGTATACAAAATTTAATGAAAAAGTGCTAAGAAAGTTAAATTGAAGGATTGCATACTCAACTGCTTACTTAAAAGTTTCTAGAAAATAAGGTAAATAACTATAAGAAATGATTAGCTGAGAAGAGAATAAACAGTTAGTCTCAAACATAACCACTCCACGTGGAGACGTATGACATTTCAGACTATTAACCAGGGCCCAGTTGTTCGAACTCCGGTTACCGCTAACCCGGGGTTGAATTTTAACCCGCGTTTCTTTTTCTGTTTATTAAAAGCACTCTCTAGGATAACTTTCTTTATTCTTTTTTGGGTATCCAATCATGGAATTGTACCCAAAGAGAATTACATTGAAATTGCTTTTTAAGCTCTCATATCCAAGTTCAAATTTCGCACTAACCCTGGGTTACCTTAACCGAGCTTCGAACAACCCAGCCCAGGCTATTAACAGGGAGCAAAGTTTTGACCCTTCATCTCAAAAGTATCCTGAATCCAGCCCAATGCTCTATGATGAATCTTTCAATTAAGGTTCTGGCTTATCTATTCCCCATCCTTCCTTTAGTGCTTTGTATGCTGTTTGGAGGGCTCCTTCATTCCATCCCACGATCACCGCAAACGCTTCACCGACGATGTATATCTCCTCTCCTGGAAAAGGGCGCTTGGCCCATTCCTCTGTATCTTGACGGCTGACGTTAGATCCTGCCTTTGTGTAATGCCTAAAACATTACGTAAATGCTCGAATCAGCGCCACTCTTTAGACAAGCGCCCCCACCCTTAACACCCGCCCCTTACAGAATCATAAGGTATGCAGTGCGCAGGTTTTAAATGAATACAGCATAACATGTAAAATCACTAGAGAATTTGAGAATTTTTAGTTGGGGAGGTACGCCCTCGTACAACCCATGTAGGTATGTGCCGCCCTATAGGTTACGTTTTTTGCACCGTTTTTGTCTGAAAACTGGTATAGACTTTTTCCATTTCGGTCTGGAATCGGGTATGGTTTTCGAGGGAACTACGGAAGTGTATGATCGTATTTATAGTAGCTTCAATTCCAAATGAGTGAGAAAGAAAGAGAAATATGCGAATTCGAAATGGATTTTAAGAAATCTTTTATGTTGCGCTCTAATCTAAGTAATGACGACATGATTTCTTAGAGGCCAGGTCTGAAAACGGGTGCGAAAAATGACATTTTTTCGCCTGAAATAGGGTCAGGATTTGGAGAACCGGGCGGCATACGCCCACGAAAAATTCCCAGGAGTAACCCTCGAGATTTTTTCCCCAGAAAAAGAGGCCATTTTCTAAGGGAAAAGTTCTTGGGACCAGGCTGGAGTCTTAAGGCTACAAATTTCTTTAGGGCGTGTCACAGCGTGAGAGACTGATTCATCCCATTTTTAAACTCCTTTTCTTTCAAGCATTAATGCAGGCGAAGAGAGTTTAACTTCTCAAATAAATTTGCAAATGACAACCAAGCAGTCTTTGATGTATCGCGTGCGATCTAGGGGCACGCGCATTGCACATTAAACGAAACTGGTTTTGAAAAGTAGTCAGTTTTGAGCACAGAACCGGTCAGTGGCCTGGGTAGCCTGCGGGATTGTTATTTAGCATGAGCAAAGTTTTTGGCAGAGCGAAGCCGTGAGGAGAAGGGGGAGGTCGCTTCTCGCGGCAAAGTCCGTGCGAATGGCAGCTTCGCCGCCAAAACCCTCACACGCGCAAAAAAAAAATTTCGCCAGCCACGCAGGCCACGCGTCGGTGGGTGGCGGGGGCCTTCTTCTTTCCTCAGGCTCCTTCTTCTGTTGTTGTGAGAGATCTCTAGCAGGGAATCGTTCTTTGATTCCAGTCTGTTTGACCCATAGTTTTTTACGGGCTTGTTGCTGTGAATCTAGTTTTTTTCATAATCGATTTAATTTAATACTTGCCAGCACGCTTCCCAGTACTTGAATTTGACGTCCAGGGGTTTCGGAACAACCATTCCTGGAAACACCGCCTGCACAGCTTTATTCAATTCCGATAGGAACGTGGCTCTAGGTAATTTGGAAAGCTGGCCCCATTTCACTGCGCAGTCGAAATAATTGTAGCTTAGTTGAATGATTCCTTCACCTTGAGGTCCTCGGCTAAAATGCAAAGAAAAACGAACTTGGCAATTAGAAATTTGCGGCATTAGTAACAGATAGTGCTAATATAGAATGAAGATGACGTGAACCTCGGTCATATCTTTATTTGCCGGGTTCACATAATCTTTATTCTGTCTGTGTTTTATTCCTTTCACAGGTTAAGAAGAACTCAACAAACTGGCCAACTTCGTCCGCATGGCTTTTCCCTTAGAAAATTGAGGGACGGAAAGCCTTGGGGATCGACGAGGTCGCAAATTGGCCTGCTGCCAATGTATGGGTCTTCCTTTCTCAGTTGGTGGAGTAGTTCAGCGCTAACACAGAGGCCATATGCTTGAATCTCTTTGAAAATCCGTTATTGTTGTTGTTGTTGTTGTTGTTGTTGTTGTTGTTTTTTGGTAAGGGGGGTCGAGCTTAATTTGCCATTGCTTAAATCACTACGGCAACCGCAACGATCATTTCTTCATTTAAATGATAGTGCTTTATCTGCCAGGCAGAGCTTGGCAATAGGCTTAGCCACAAATTGCTCGGCAACTTTTGGTCAATTTTTCATTTTTTCAGTAGCATTTTTTAAATTATTTTTTACTTTTTTCGCGACATTTACTACCTTTCGAAAGAAAAGTCAGCTAATTTCAAGCCAGCACCGCGCTCCCACTTTGGTTCTCTGCCCTCAAATAAGGCAAATCCCGCTGGATCCCAAAAAACCTATCGGGAACCCTGGACACAAAGTTGACCTGGCCAGTCTCAAAGCATCAGCTAAATGGCCAATATACCTCCAGTCAGTTTTAATCTTATGCAAGAGTAACTTCATGAAAACCCTGACATGAGCCCTGCGCCTTGATAAAAGTAAGTTTCTCCTTACCCAGAGATCCCAATGAAACTAAAAAATATTTCGCTCTGGCTCCGATCATAAAAGGTTACTTTGTCCCCGGTAAAATTACATAGGGGGGTGATTTTCGTTCAGCTTACCTGTAAGGCATCATATTCACCAAACAAGTAGCAGTTGATACGTATCTTTTCCAGGTCTTCAACGACATGTTATGGACCGATGTTGCGTTTTCCCACCAAGGATACTTGTAAATCGCCACTGCTTTGAAGCATTTTTGACCAATGATATGTGTGAAATAAGCATGATTTTTGATTTCAAAGGCGATATCACCGTTTATCTCTTTTAAGGGCAAAAATGGGATAGCAACGATAACCTTTTTAGCCGATACAAGGTAATGCTCAGTACGGAGTACAAACGTGTTTGGTTCTCCGTCTCTGTCGATTGAGCTCACAGCTTCCTTTGCGTACATTCTAACCCCAAAACGCTTCACAGATTTCGCTAAAGCATCCACAATTTCGGATAATCCACTTCTTGGTCTAACGTATTCAGATGTAAACTTCATTCCGTTATTACTCTCGTATCTAGTCATCGTGCTTCTCGCTATATTATAATTCATTTTTATTCCATAAATCAGATTTAAAAAGGCGCATCCTTCACTTCCAACCCGCTGGCAAAGGAAACCCTGGTAAGACGGATACTCTAAAGCTTTCTCTTTGGACATGTTCCTCCAAGCAAACGCAAACATCTGAGAAGGAGTCATGTTAGCAAAGATAGTGGACATGAGAGTGGGAAAGGCTTTTTCCTTGAAGGACTGATGGTTGTCGGCATAAATTCCTCTGCCTTCTAAATAATCAATGCTCAAAGGAGGCATCTTAAGCATCGAGATATTGAGCCTTTCCGCTAAGTTTCTGAAAAAGAAAAAAACATAAAAGGTTCTTCTTAATAATTTAGCTTGAGTCTCAAGGTTTCAAAGTTGATTTTTGGCATAAAGTAAAAGGTATAAAATTAAGAACTACAGCAATTTTTAAAAACTTACAACATTTTCTTGTGAGCTGTGTTTACTCTCCAAGCTCCCATACCTAATAAAGGAATACATACTGAAGAATGAACGATCGCTTGGGTGTGGGTCCATTTTACAGTTGTAGAGATCCGATTCTTCTTAATAACATTTTCTGTGAAACACGTGTTTCATCTGACATCCAAACACTAAGGAAAAAAAGGACCTGAAGGAACGAGGCGTTCACCAATAGTTGGATATCGGATCAAACATTACTGTTGAACAGTACTATGGAACATTACTCTGTACAATTTTAATTTGGTTTTAATCAACCGAAACTTTGTTCCTTTGTGTCTGATGTTGTTAGAGAAGGGTTTGAGAAAGCGTTATGCTTGATATATCTCGAAGGGTTGTTTTCGAAATACATAGTTTATTTCATCGTCCCTGTTCTCTTTATTTTCTAAAAAATGCATCCACGAGTTCCCCTTAGTTTTTATATTACTTTGATTTGACTTTTGTGTGGTGCAATCTGTTGAACACAACGCATCGTGCTGGCTTCGCCAGTAAACGTTTCAGATAGAGTTATTAACTAACTAAGAAATTTAAATTTATAGGATGGAGCTTTTGATGTGTGACGGAGTCAACAAAAGCTTTTCATTTGAATAGTTAATAATAAGTTTTTTCTTACGTTTTCATGTTAGCGTAGTTTCACCATTCAATTAATTAAACTGAGTAACACCACACACCAAACCGCAAGTATATACTCGCAAGTATAGAAAGTATAAACTCGCTCGCGTGATTGAGATGAACAACAGACTGGAACAGGAAGGGCTGGCGATCGAAACATATATGTCTTCAGCGGTGACCACTAAATTAACTTAATAATATTGTATCCTTCACAGTAATGACTCCTTTCGTTGTATGGTCGTGAATTGTTAATGGGTTTCAAATAAGGCCAACCCCCCTCGCCTCCTCCTCCCCAATAGTTAATGATCACATGTTTTATTCAAGTAATCTTATAAGAATTTATCAAGTTCAAGGAAAATGAAGTTCCTTACTTAGGCTGACGTTTTGAGCTTGTTTAAAGGCGACGTCATAATTTCTTCCGCCGAACCTCGGATCTTTTTCAAACAAACACACGTCATGTTCTTTCTTCCTTCGCATGAGTGTCTCTGCCATGTATAATCCTGAAATACCACCTCCAACCACAACGACATCACAGGATAATGGGCTCAAGGATGACTTTTCCTCTAGTGGAAAAAAAATAGAAAAGATTGAGTTTAAAGGATATAGAAAGGCTGTAAACGTTCGGTTTTCTTCCCGGAGGGGGCGGGGAAAAGGGAACTCAACAAAGTATTCAGTTTTCGCCGGGAGGCTCTGCCAAACCCTAAGCCTTTATAAACCATTTTTGACAAAAAAGTCACCTCTTTCATATACCTTCCAATTAAAAATTGTACCGTCTTCACTTACTTGCTTAAGAACAGTGCATACATTTTTTAATGTGAACAATATTCGGTAGAACAGCAATCAAAGCCGACTTCTAAGCAAAAAAAATCAATTTTATTTCTTTCGTTTATTATTCAAATAATGACAGATTTCCTTATTCTGGATTTCATATTACCTCAACTTAAGGTATGTTATTTCATAGGCTGAGCCTATTCCTATAGTCTGGGGAGGACCCCCTCACCCTTGCCCCGGGCATATTTTCCTTTCTAACTTGAATATAATGGACTTTGCTCGATCGGCAGTCGCTCATTAGTCAAGTTTTGTCAAGTGTTCGGTAAGAAACTCAACGTTAGTGAAGCGTAAATTCACTTTTTTTCAAAACGACAACTGCAAAGACTGATCAACAGCATAAAAAAACTTCGGTTGCCGTATTTCGACTCAGTAGTGGCCATATGGCAATTGGGCCTCCAGGAGACGAATCAAAGTTTTTTGACATGCAAATAATATGCCCCTCAAGCGTTATAATTGGGCGTCGCGTGTAAGTGGTGGACTCGATCCCCACTCTCAAAATGTGGGTTGTTTTTACCACTAAATGTAGGAATCTGTAGTGCTTGATACGTAGGCAATTGCTTGCCAATTATTCAGAAGTGATTGTATCAACAACAATGTAAGCAAACGATCATGCGGTGAGTTTAAGTGGAATCTTTTATTAATTGTATTATCTTGATTTCGGCATCTCTAGCAGAGAAATGTGCTGCTTAAGCCCTAGGCTTCAAAAGAATGTTCTTATTTAAATCTGTTGTTGGTAGAACTAATTGATCCCTCCGTCCTTGTCGTACAAGATTCTCTATTCCGTTAAAGAAATTCGTTGGAATCATGTTCGAGTTATTGAGGCTGTCATAGCTCGGTCGAGATGAAAAGTACTCCGGCCTCGTATCAACACCTGTTCAAGATCGACGCTGCGCTCCGTTAAAATGAAACCGCTCGGAAGTCACCTCTCTAATGTGTCCATTAAAAACCTTTCCGATATGATTGGTACAGGCACAAGATCAAGAAATATCCGGTATAGCATAGACATAGCCTCATTACGTAACATACGGCAGAGTGAATATGACGTCTTCATGGCCTTTGTATGAGAATTTTAGCCCGGTAAACCCGGCAAATTCACTATATTTAATGCTTCTGTCAGTGTTCACCCTTATTACTATGTCAGTGTTTAACCCCAACCTGACTCACGGCATACAGTGCCAGTATATAAGCTGACTCATGACTTATTGACTCATTTGGCCCATGACTCATTGACTTCGGCTTCACATTTTCACTTACCAATGGGATCATCTTTGCCTTCGCACACCTTTCCTTGCGTTCCCTTCTGCTGAGATAACATCACTGCTAGTACAATTAAGACGATCACCAGCGAGACAAACGCGAGGAGAATTAGCAATGCTTTTGCTCGGCTCATGAAGTATCCAGGCGTTTCCTTGAGGCTGTATACTGGGTGGTATTCCATTTCCTTCGTGAGCATGTTGCAGGGTTGGATCTCAGATTTAACAGAGTCCACGAAGAATCCGTCACCGGCAAAACTAGAATTACGTGTGTTCAGTTATTAATGACCTCGTGATAAGTGGTCACGGGTGAACAAGCGGTCAGAAAGATGCACACTTGTTGTTATTTATTTTCTTTTAATGCGTCCCTCCATTGTTTTGAACAGGTTATTATTTTTAATACCCTGTTCAAAAGATAGTAGTGCAGTCGTGCAGTAAAAAGTGACGCGAAAAATGTGTGGGGGCTGGGGAGAGAAAGGGCAACAGCAGCAGCAGCGGCAGTAGCACAGTTTTGTGACTGATCGATCTGGAGACCAGCCTCTTTCGGCAAGTTGTGAGTGTTGTCAGTTTGCGGAAAGCTCGAGCAGGCAGTGAGGAAAGTGGGGAGGGAGAGGGTCGCTATTTTTTCGCCGCACTTCTCCCAGGAAGCTTTCCACGGGCTATCCTCTCCTAAAAAATAATCGGCCTTCGGCTTTAGCCAAAATCCGTAAAAAGGACAAAGAATCGGATCACGCCCTACAAAAGAAACATTAAACATTGATCATAGCCGTCTCTCCTCGATGGTGAGAAGGGTGGAGAGAGCTGTATTCGCAGGCTAAGAAAAGGAAAGTTACTGTGTACAGACCCCGCCTCCCCTGAGGGGAGGGTGGCGTGTACACAGGCTAAGGAAAGTCATTATGAGTGGCAGATCTAGGGGACTTGCCCCCACCTTATTTTAGGGCCAAACTGAAGCCTGCAGGGCCACAGAAAAAAATATTTCTGAGACCAGCCCCCCCGCTTAACTTAGGGTTTGGATCAACGAGCTCCCTCTCACCTCACTTGACTGGATCTAAATCTGAAAAGGGGGTGGCGGGAAGGCTTTTAAGAGAGGGGAATTATTTGAGAGGTGAGGCTTAATGGAGGATATGCGGTACTAGTTGTTGGCTCCTGTTACGAGCCAAATTATGAAGTCAAAGATACAACAACCCAACTAATGGGTATCGTGCACGGCCTGTAGTGGCGGATTCTGACCTTC
>BOPM01000083.1:468786-478986 GCA_022179025.1 Porites australiensis | reverse complement strand
ACCATTCGACACTATAGAAGTCAGGTTAGTAAATGTGGAACTAAGTCAAGAATGACAAGGGGTTAGTGCCTATGGGAAAAGTGTGACATTATCCTGAGTTTGTCAGACTTTTCCACACTTCCACACCTCTGAGAAGTGTGGAACTAAGGATGAAAAAGGAAAGTAGGGATCTTGTGGCCAGCACTGGACATTTGTGTCGCGACCGGCGGCGCGCGTTTTTGTTTGGTCTAATTCATCACTTATCAAGCTTACGCCACCGCAGCCACTGTTTAAGTTTTTTTTTTTTTCACTTTCAGGTGACTTACGTAGCTTTAGGACTCCTCAACCATAACCGAGATTTGGTCGGTAACTCCGTTCTCGACTGCTTACGAGGTAAGGCATCGTTATTTTTTCTCACACAGTTTAAGCTTAACATTGTTTATCATCTTGTAATGCCGAGTTAACTTTCGCAAAGACTATCTAGGGTCATAACTGAGGACGCGCCGGTCAGCTATTGGCCAATTTTTTCCTTGCCACCTGTAAAAGTTAACTCGTCCCAGGCTCCTTCTCGTAGCTTAGGCCTCTTCCATACGAATCCGCGGCGGGATATTTTTGAAACCGCATATTTTTTAGTCCATTGCACGAGTGAGCAGATTCGCACTGGTTTCGTCAGTTTCGGCAGAAGGCCAATTTGTATAAAAAATATTTGGTTTCAAAAATATCCGGATTCACACTGTGGTCGAGGCCTCTTTTAATTAAGTTTGTGTCAGACTACTTTGTAGGGTATTAATTATCCGCCTAATGTTGTCTGGAATTCCGTTTGCATGTGCCACACTTGTAAAATTCTTAAATCTCCTTTCTCCTGATCTTCTGATTCAAATTCTTAGTAAAAAAAAAAAAATGTTTCCCTCTTTAGGTAGCGAAAGTGAATTCATCAGCAGACTGTTTTCCGCTAAGTTGTCTGGAACAGGTTCTCTTGCATTGCAACCTGAAAGGTATGGAGGGAAATTTACTCACGTTCATCTCAGCCTGGTGCCGTTTTTTGCCCTTGCACCTGCGAACTGTTTCTTATATCTGTGTTCTGTTCCCTTTAGGTTGTTGTTGCCAGATATTTTGATGCAAAATAAAACGAATATGAAAAGGCAAGTGAAGTCAGAAGCATATAACCCCGAATTCGGGGTTATATGCTTCTGGTGAAGTGCATAGATTTATAGCGAATCGCGTGCACCGCATAGTAAGTGGTTAAGTTACTTCTCTACCAACGCGACTCGTACATGGCTTTTAATTGTTTTTGTTTGTTTCGCAGGAGACCGACCATAAAACATAAAACTGCTGTGTAAGTATAAAAACGATAACTCTGTTGCTACAATGGAGATCAAAAGTCTTGGGACACTAAACACGAGAAGACTTAAACTGACCCCCTTTCCCCTTCACCCCAAAGCAATGTTGTATTTTATTCACCCTGTACGCTTTACTCTGTCCCTTAAAAGGGGAGGGGAGGGGAGGGGAGGGGAGGGGAGGGCCATTAGAGACATCTGAACTATTGCGAAAGTGGATCTTTGGCTACATTTGCGTATTTGATATGTTTCCGGTGTTGAAGGAAGGTTTTAATAACTGCCCTAAGGATGTTTGGCCTCCGTTGTACTTTTTCAGCGCAGAATACAGTTACTTTGAAATATCGGGCAAAATAAATCTGCTTTAAATTATTGTACTGAGATCTGTGCTACTTTCTAAAGCAATGCCATTGTTTCTTCTCCCACCCCCTCCAAAAAAGGGAGTTACCCTGAGGTTTGTTAGTTTTGACGAGTTGTACCATTTATGGCATTTTCGAGTCAGTGGACCAATATTTAGTGCCCGGTAAGACAAGATGTCGACGTCTGCCGGGCAGTTTTAACTTCTCCTCTCCTAAAACCCTAAAAAAAGAAGGTTTGCTTCACAATGCGATTTTCAAATAATAGTCTTCCGCTATTGAGTTACTTTCGCTGCTCCACTTTCTGATTGGCTGAAAGCTACTTGCCCCTCTATGTCAACCTATCACAAGCTCAAACTAGAACCAACGCGTATTTGCTTCGATATCTAATTGGTTTATTTGACGCATATTTTGATTGGTTATAGCTAAAATACTTTGGTTTTGAATATCGTAACTCTCGCTCAAATGAAATTCGCTCTTTTACGTACTGTTTTTTCATGTAGTGTGCAACATTTGGCGAGTAAAAAGAAGGCGCAAGGTACCACTACCAGTTTCCTGACGATCGCAACGCAGTTAAGGGTAAGTGTATTCTGTGACGTGAAGTCTGAGTGATGCCTTTATTTATAGTGGGTAACACTTGACAGTTGTGATCTAAACATGTGGCCCTCGAGAGAGGGCATTGATTCTTTCCCCCTTTCATCTCATTTTTTCATAATTATGCCTTCTGGCAGATCTGAATACAAACTATTCACGTCGGGACTTACTTATCAATTCCCCATTCCGGAAACTACAAGGCAATTGGGTACAAGCCTTTGGCGCAACGATTTTTGGGATCATTTATGTAGACAAGCGTTACTTGTGATTGGTCAATGGATGCCTTGAATACTGTCGACCAACGATTCCAGAAATCACTGCGCCTAATGCTTGTACCATTCTCCCTAAAGTATTTGTAGTGTGGGAAATAATGGTAACGGTTCACTTCAACAAAAGACACTTACCACTGAAAACAACGGGCACTGCCCTTAGGATAAAGCCCCGGTAAAACAAAATTTAGGCGAGGTAAACACAGAACTCAGCAGCTGAACACAGATTATGTAAGTTAGATCAGAATGAACCATTTGAAATCGGCGTTGCAGTAACTCTGATGAAAACTGACATGATCTATTCTCTTGCAGAAATCTATCGCAGAACTTATGGAGAAGGTTTTGTCCTGTGATGTTCATTTTATCAGGTTTGTATGTATGCTATCACGAGTTTAAGCTGTAGAAGACAGATTTTACGTAAAATTCTTGACAATTTTAACTCTTTTGTTCCGCCCATGAAATCAGGTGTATCAAGCCTAACCGGGAGCAGTTACCGAATCAATTCGATCCTGATATTGTCCTGTCACAAGTGAGATCTTTGGCAGTGGTTCAGACAGCGCACCTCAGAAATCTTGGGTATCCTGTGTGGCTCTCATTTGATGCATTCATGGAAAGGTTTGGTCCGTTAGAAGTACTACCCATTAGAAAACAAAAGTGTTTTACTCTGAGATTAGACTTTTATAATCTAGGCCTCGTTCACACGGAGAAAAAAATCTCCGTTTTCAAAACTATCCGGATATCTCTTTATCTCTCTTTTTGTTTCTCTTTGTAAATATTTCCAATTTGGTTGTAGTGCGAGAAGCAAAATCAGAGAGTATTTAAAACAATATTTTCCGAACCACTGGTCGAATTTCATAAGTGGTTTCTCTCTTCCATCATTTACGCCTGGGTGTGAATGCTGATTATCTTGCAAGACTTTGAATCAGTTTTAAGTGTAGCCATTGCGAGGATGGAAAAGCCGTATGTTCTTTTTATTTTGCTTTGATTGTAAGGATTTTCTTTTCGATTCACAGGTTTGGTATTGTTGTGGGTTTGCGTCCCAACGTTCCAATCAAAGACAAGAAGCAAACTTGTCAAAAGATGCTTCGTCAGCTAGCTGAACCTAAAGGCTGGATAATAGGAAAAACCAAGGTAGCGTCTGATTCTTGGGAAAGTTAACAACTTTTTGAGACACAAAAAGATTTTTTAGCGTTAGAGAACGGTCAGTGCTTTACTGGAAAATGAACACACACGCGCGCTGGCATTTCAGTGAACGGGATTCACAATAATCCCATGTAAAATCCGTATGCAAATGTGGCATTTACTATTCTTACCCCAGATTTATTCCTTATGCAGTTTTCACATTTTTGCGAGATATTTGCCATGAGCAAATTGGGGCAAATCCATTTTTTTCGTCCGGTGATTATATATCTGTAGAACTCGTTAAGGGGTCGCGGAGCGGAAGAAAATCCATTAACGCGTGTAAATCGTACGTTATACGCCATTAACGCACTCTAATCAGCCAATCAGCTTCCAGACGTTCGTGCTGAAGGACGATGTATAAACTGGATACAACTTGGTCGCAGCCGTGGATTAATAATTTAGTGCAATGACTGTTTGATTAGTTGTGAACATGTTCTTCTTATCACAGGTTTTTCTGACCTACTGGTGTCTGGATCGATTATACACAATTCTCGATCTGAAGGCAGCAAAGGCTGTCGTTATACAGAAAGGTAGGAATATTATAACTGGTGTACTGAAACAGAGAAGTCTGTACTATGCCAGGATTATTCCTTGTTTCCTCTGAGAGTTCCTACTTGTCTGTGTGATCTTTTAATTGGATTGGTGGGGGAGGGGGCCGGAGGCATACCGTACTATTGTTCTTGCGGTTGTTTTCTTCCATGCAATAGGTTCAATCCAGCGGCTTCGTGTCTTCTGTCGCCTTTTTATCTTCCTTATGTCGCTGTATCATCACCATGTCGCTTGTCGTAATTAGCTCTGGTAATTACCCTGGTATCAGTAAGTGGATCATTCGGGGCGCGGAATTTCGCAGGAGGGAAGGGCATACCTAAATGTCCTGCGGAGATTTCGATTAATTCGCACGCCATCAGTAATCTAAGATGGTTGTTCTTCGATATCGGAGCTGCACGCTCAACGATGTTTAGCCGTATAGAAAGAAGAATTGTTCACAGACAGTCTAGTTTTGAAAAAGTTCTCAGTACATGTAACTTTTTTTTTTCTGTCGGGTACTAAAAGTTAACGTTTTGCTTTCAGTAAGTATATAAAGAGAAATTGTTCAGATGCAGTCTAGGTTTGAAAAAGTTTCCAACAACTTTTTTCTTCTGTCGAATACTAAAAGCTAACCTTTTGCTGTCAGTATCGCCGACTCACACTGTTTGCATTTGTCTTTATTGATAAGAAGAGTACCCTCTTGGCTTACTTAAGTTCAGAAAAAAAAAACGGCGTATTCTGGTGACCTACAGATTCCGTTCTTGGCTTTAGATTCGGCCTATTTGAATTACTTGATCTCCTCGCTAATGAGAAATAATTGCGTCCTTTGGCTGGGCCTTTTTTTTTCTTTTTTTGATAGCTCATACGTCAGTATTCCGTCGTATGTGTTTTTGTACGTTCTCTATATTTTGTATGTGTTTCAGAGTGACGGACTGATGAAAATAAAACGATGAGGAGAGACTCAGTAATATGCACAGCTTTCACGTTTTCAGCCGCCATTTTGTTACTTTCATCTTTTTCACGTACAGCAGTGGCGAATATCTGGACAATTTTAGACAACAAACAAGTCTGAAACTAGGGTTCAAATGCACAGTTACACTACTGAGGCATTCAAAATAGCTCACCAACGTTATACGTTAACGTGCCCATGTTTTATTTGCAGTTTTCAGAGGCTGGCAGGCGCGAAAACATTTTATCAGGCTCAGGAATCTCAAAGCTGCACAAGAAATTGCCGTCAGAGGTTTTCTTGATTCGGTATGTCTGTTGTTCTTTATGATAAATTCGTGATTAATTGTTTAAAACAAGCGCAGATCGGCTTTGAGGGATATTTGGGGAAATTTTGCTTATACAGGTCATGCTTTTCGCGCGAATAAAAGCTGGAGTAACGCCTTGCTCCTCATCATCCCCTCTTTGTTAGTGATAATTTTTTTATGAAGTTAACAGTTGATTTTAATCATGTTCTAGATTGCGAAACAAAGTGAGCTGTTGTCGCAACATATTTCTAACCAAGTAATGGAAGAAACCGCCAGACAAAAGAGAAAAAAAAGCGAGGTAAAACCCCACACCTTCTCCTTACGGTTCTGGGTCAATTCTGTCGGTTCTGTTGCGACGTCAATTTCAAGTCGTTTGCTTGTCACAAATCAACATTGGTAAAGATCGATGCTGTTGTCTCACTACTTTAAAATGCTTCACCCTGTAACAAGTCGAGAGTTAGAGATTTGATACGGCTTCTGGCTCAGTATGGGCGCATTCCAACAGCCAGGCCTGGCCAGCCGGACCATGGCCGGACCAGTCATTTTGACTTTAAAATAGGCTTTCAAAAACCATGTCTTTCGTACATACTATTTATGCTGGATAGTTTTGATTTAAAGTAACATTTTTCATTATGACTGGAATCGTCTGGCCGCTCAGTTCTGACAAATGGAAAGCACCCATAGACAGAGCGGATGCTTTTCAGTTGAGGGGCCAAACAATGTTCTAGACTGACCCAGCTGTTCGGTTGCAAACGTCTTTGTTGACTGGGGCGGAACCCCGATGTTACGAAGGGTGAAGTGAATTATATTTCGTTGTAATGGGGATAATGTTCATTTTCATGTTCACAGACCCAAAGTCCGTCGTCCCCCTCTTCGCACCAGACAGGTTTGTATATCTAAAGCTATCTTACATATTTTGCTCACGCTTATTCATCAACTGCAAATAACTTTTCTTTCTTGAAAGAATCACTTAGTCCGGCTAAGTGACCATTTTGGTCAGACAAAGTTGCAAAAGCATGGTCAGACTCAATCAAAGACACATTAAGTGTCTCTAGTTCAAACATTTTGCATTGCTGTTGGCGCGGGCTTCGCTTCCCAGACGGAGGAGGCCTTGGAATCAAGCACGATCGCCCAGACTTCCCATCTGAACTCGCTGAGGACGACTGGGAACGAACCTCACGGCTGCATGACCTCGTAAAAATACGAAATAAAGGCTCAAGAAAGATACAAAAGGGAAAATGACGATATTGAAATTAGGTGTAATTGTAACTTTTCTATTATATTACATAAATTTCCCATAAACGCGGACCCTTCCGCTAATAATTTCTCTTTGTGTTTCCTGTTGACACAGCTTTTGACTTTAGGGATACCCCAGACGGGTTTCCTTCGTTATCCCCTCGCAACAAGTCCCCTCAGAAGAGAATTTCAGACCTATCAGTGAGTTCTCTCTCAGACCCATTCAGCCCGGATACCCCGGCGTCCCGACCCGGCCCCCCACAGTCAAGAATGTCTGATTTGTCCATGATGTCTATCTCGTCTGTTAGTTCGGCGTTTTCAGTGGTAAGTTCATGTGTAATACTGGCGTTCCCGGGGATGCGCGAACTTGTTCGTTGCTTAGTCGTAGTGTTGCTCAGTTTGACGCTTCTTATTTCCGGTTTTTCCCCATTTTTCGGTGAATTTAACATCGACTTGTACTCTAAAATCTCACAAAAAACTGACTGTTCTTGACAAAGCCGATTGAATATTGCCGCTAAGCATTTCCCTTCGAAATATTTCTTTTTTTACTTTACAAAAATCTTACAGCTCCAAAGCCCCCCAGCGAGGAAGTATTTGAAGGGAATTTGAAAACCGCGGGGAATTTAAAGACCGCTAACGCAAGGGGGTGGGTGTGGGGAAAAGAGAACTGAAATAGACGATCTGTGGACATCTTTGTAAGCAACTTGAATTTCTTTCTTTTTTCTTTTCGCTCTTGCCCAAGAAAAAGAACACGTCTGTGGACAAGCTATCACTTCTTATCATTGTTTCACTTTATTTAGGAATCTGATGAGTTTGAGACAGCTGCACCTCACGTCTGGTGTCGAATATTTTGCTTTGAAAGGGAACATCAGAGAGCAGAGTTTTCTGTTGATCGCCCTTCAATCATCATTGATGGATCAAACAACTCCTTTGATGTGACAAGGTACTATAAATTGGCGATTTGAGATCAGCAAAAGCAATTTTTTTCCAAGTCGGTGGCAATGATTTGTTGTGTTAGACAACAAAATATCCCACACGCCACTTGCACTTTCTTCGTATGAAATGACCATATTACAGTTATTTATTGCAGTTTATTGACGTTTCCAGTAGCTTAAAAATCCCGTTGGAAAACATTCAGTGCTCCCCAACAATATCTTTTAAAGTGACGATGGTTTCTTGCGAAAGGCAAAGGAACATCGCACGCGCCTCTTGCATTTAAGCAGACCCCTTGATGAGGGTTCGCCTTTCCTCCTTTCGCATCCCCGAAACGAGAGTAGGTTATTTATATTTTAAGTGCAAGCCAACTGTAGTTGCTTTATGATGTATTCGTGAACGGTTACAGAACGGGAAGTCAAACACTAGTCCCTGTTGGAGCGGCGGACCAGCAAGTTACCCCTGAATTTTCAACTCGTGTTATCTTCCTACATCCTTAATGTTGTAGCCCAGTGTAAGGATATGATGTTACACTTCTTAACGATAGTTTCAAGTTGATAAGTTTCCTTATTCGGCTCATTAAGAGTTTGTTAAACATTTGCTACGGGGAAAAAATCCTTATGATTAATGATTCCCTCTTTACAGAATCGGTCTAGGAGCTCTGCCGCCGAGTTCTGACTCGAAAGTTACAAAGGTGCGAGGATGCGTTGGAAAGGTAAAGACTTCCCCTTCTTGTTATTCCTGAATGAGTGGGTAGAAACCTAAACCTAAAGAAACATAAACAAAAAAGGGGCGCTTAAGTCGAAATGAAGTGAAGTTTGACACTAGGATTTGTCACATTACGAACTATCAGACACAGACGCGTAGCATGATGAACTCACACAGGATCTCTTTAAGCAACATATATCCTTCTGTTGATGGAAAAACGTTTCTTGGCTTTGTGATCCGCAGGGTGTGGAGATTGTTAATGATGATGAAGGAAATGTTTGGGCAACTCGAGGAAGTAAAAATGCTATCTTTGTTAAGGTAGGCTAACAGCACTTGCTTCCCGTGGTGTTAGCTGTGGTGTGTTTTATACTTGTTTCAACGTTTCGGTTCAGTTTTTTTTTGTTTTTATATATAAAAAAAGAGTTTATTCACCCATTTCACTAGCTAACCAGCTCTTATTGGCTTCTTGTAATACCTTAAATTAGTAATTTTTTCCACCATGCTTATACTTCTGGGCAGAGAAAAGTATCCTTTTAAATGGGAGTGGCCCAAGTACCGCTGAGTTTATACCTTCGTTTATATAGAGACAGGGTTCGTACAGAGTCTTGGATTCTTGAAAAAGTCTTGAAATTTGCCTAGCAATTTTCCAGACCTGAAAAAAGTCTGGAAAATAAAGATGAAGTCTGGAAAAATGGTACAAATTCTTGAATTTTTTTTTTCAAAGCTACGACAAGTGCTGTATACGTGATTTTTTTTTTCGTTTTGATCGAATCTTATTCAACCTCGCCCGTACGTTTGCATTGCGTCATGGTAAAAAGCTTTGTCCCAGCTTTTTTGAGGTCCCTATAAATCACCTATTTGATAACCTCGAGTCTGGAAACAGAAATTATTCTTTTGGAAAAAGTCTGGAAAAAGTCTTGCATTTTGGATTCAAAAATCTGTACGAGCCCTGAAAGAGTACTGGTCACAGTGACTAGAGTAGTACGTAGATAGGTGATATGTGTTAGTATCTATACCTGGGAGAATGCAACTAGTTGATGGAAAATAGTAAACAGATACTCCTTGTGATAAATTAGCCGATACGTTTCTGGAAAACTGCCCACCTACCCCTCCCTTAAGCCAACATTTTGCCCTGAGTGAGAAGTAAGTGTTAATGTTGGCTTACGGGAGGGGTAGGTGGGCAGTTTCCCTGAAAGGTATTATGATCGGAATTAGCTCGGCTATCTGGCGTTTCTGGTGGATAGGGAAAGAGAGAAACAAAAAGGGGAAACAGCGAAGGGAGAGAACTTTCTCTCTCTCTTCCCCCTTCCCCCCTCTGCCCTCTCTCCTAACCCCTCAGGAAGGCCTGATATTCAGCCTAGTGATGAATAAATTTCGTTTCTAGGGGCAAACGGGGCCTATACAATTAATATATAGGCACAGTAAAAAAGAATGGCAACTAGACGAGGCAAAATTAATAACAGCTCAATACATGCTGGCTACAAGGACCATGAAACTATGACCCTGATTAAAGCCGTTTCATTTAATTTTTGTTAGGGTCATTTCTTATCCAACGAAGTGGTTGTGTTAAAAGGCGCATTAGAAAAAGATGCTGCGATGAAGGTTGGTTGAAATAGCTATCATATTCTATACTTTTTCAAGAGATATTCAGGCTCTATTTTTTTTGCAAGCAAACGAAAAGTTAGTGTCAAGAGGAAAGAAAAAGGTTGCGACGGATATATTCTAGTGTGCCGTTTTTTCTGCCTTAAACAATAGGTTTATAATGGCTGAATGGAAAATGTTCATGGTTTTGCGAAAGACAAGATATGGCGAAAAGTAAAGAAAACAA
>BOPM01000083.1:452642-466407 GCA_022179025.1 Porites australiensis | reverse complement strand
GTGGTGGGGGGGGGGGGGGGGGGGGCGGTTGAAACCAATATGGCCGTCCGCAATGTCTCGATAATCTTATTTTAGGGAATAATGGGGCACTGTGAACAGTCAATTTGTTAATACTCTCGACTTTTCTAACGCGAGCTCCAACTTGTTAGTGTCTAAGAGTGACCATTCCAGTTGAATATCGGTAACTTTTCGGGCCCAAAGACAAATATTCAAATCAAAATTTACAGAATAAAAAAGCGGATACCAGCTAAAAAACCAACCCTTTTTGTTTTTCAAACTGATAGTTTTGTTATATTATCTTTAACACTTTTCAAACCTCGAACTTGAATGTAATCAACAGCTTTCCAAGCCCGTTCGGGACTTTCGAAAAAACGATTGAGCAGTGTTTTCGAATTCCCACGATACTCTTACACGCTGCACAAGTTTTTCTAAACCTTAAGTTTGTGGATGACATCCTTGTGTGTGACCATTCAAATGAGAGCTACTGAGCAGTACCTTCCTTTGGTGTTGTTCATCTTACCACAAGGTGGCTCTAACTTTTGAGTCTGTGGATAAAATCCTAAAGTGTAACCATTCAAGTGAAATCTCGTTTAGCGGTACTTTCCTGCTGTATTGTTTTTGTGATTACTCTGGAGTCTGTGGATGGAATCCTCTGCGTACTGTTTATTTTATTGTAAATAATAAAAATTTCTATTTTGCTTAGAGGGTTAGTGTAAAATAGAATGTAGCTTGTTCCAGGCTCCGAGATGGTTGGGTCCGCGAAATTGAGAAAGCGCGCGTTCCTTTTACTTACGCGTCATCCCTACTATATCTGAGAGCCTGAAACAGGCTAAGCAGATCGAATGGAGATGATATAGTTATAAATAATAGATTAAGTGCATATATATAACTATATAGACTACACTACTAATGAAACGATCCAGGACGTAATTATAAACGCGGAGCCATGAAAGAAAGTTGCCCAGGTTTTCGCTTCGTTTTTCAGAACGTTGAGACCAAAAAGTTGACTGGGGGGCTCGAATTGTTTAATTACGTTCCATTATACATAAACATTTCGCGCGCAACTCAGTAATAATCACTCAGGGGCAAGTAGGGTGGAAACAAGCATGGTGAGCCTTCTGCTAAGTTTAAAAGTACTCTTGGAGTCAGATCATTATTTTTTACTGCAAGTTCTCCTAAGATAAGGAGCGTTTTGCCGGACAATATAGCCAAGAGAAGAATTTCGATAAGTTTAAGAAACTCGTTAAGACTTACTATTTCAGAGAAGCCTTCAGTGACTTGGTTTAAGTCATCAGAGATTCTTTTACTTTATATATTATTTACCAGTAACGCCTACCCTTCGAAGCCGAAGATTGATGGCGTGGGGTCAGCTAAATATTACAGACCGAAAGTTCTGGTCGCCATGTTGGACGACCGCTGACCTCTCTTCTAAGTTTATTTTCTTTTTTATCCCTTGCTTGTTCTTAGCCATGCTAAATTGTTTGTATCAAACGTAGCAAATGACTGTAATAGTATAGTACGTACAGTAGGTAGCATAACTTTTGTCCTGTATAAGTCTCATTGTTGTTTATGCGCATTTGATCATATATCAATGTTAAAATGCACTATAGAAGTATTAAATATAATTGTTATTATCTTTTTATTGCATTTTTTCAATGTCCTGTACATGGCTTTCGTCAATTGTGCCGAACGAATTCTGGGCCCTGTTCCTCAGTCCGAAGGCTGATTAGCTATATCGTTAGTCCAGGATCAAGCGGAGAGTTTTGAGCAAACGTTTCTCCTGTAGAAACAATTGACTGACAGTCTTGGACAAAAATGTTCAGAAAAACTTTTCATGATGGACGTGGCTATGCCTAGTTTCAAGAAGTTGCTCTTGAAATTAAAGCATTGGCAACTACTAATACTCCCCCCCTCCATCACGCCCCCCAAAGAACAACGTTGAAGTGACTGAAGTCTGGCTGGATAGTTTCTGGTCCCGACTGAACAACATTGACCATGGTGGTGCGAGAGGAGAGGCCAAAGCGGTAACAAATTCGCGGAAGAGGCATTAATTCTATGGGTAGGAAAGTGCTCGATTCTTAACCTGTTCTGTCCAAGATTGTAGGTTTCATAAAGTGTTCTTTACTGTTTCTCAAGAGTCTAGTTGAAATGTTTTTTTTTTAGTTGTTGATTACAATGTTTAGTTTATTGAAGTTTAGTTCGCATTAGGATCATTCCACCCTGTACATAAGCCCTCAGGCTTGTGAATATCATTCCACTTGACGCCGACCAGTTTACTCGAGGCTGCTTTTTTCGTCCGCTTTATATGAGCTACCTACGTTTCTACTTGTACTTTTGCAGACTCCGTTTACCTTGTAATTTTTGTAGTCAGCATATCTTCTTATCTTCTTGACGTTAGGTTTTAACTTACAGTGGCCTTTCTTAGGTCCTACGGGTTTTTCATCCTTATCCGGGGAGACCAGAAAGTCTAACCCTAGGCAGATGTGATTACAAAGTAGGCTGGCACTCTCTTCTCAGTTATTCTTAACCAGGCGGCGGTTATCGTTGTATTTTTGTTTTGTCTACAGAAATATTTTCTGTTCGGCTGCTGAGCTAGCGATAGAGAGTAGAATTACGGGTTTAAATTTAACCTTATTTGGGTTAATGCTAATAATCTCGAGGTACTATATATTTTGGGCCCTGAATAATGCATTCTTTCCAAGCGAATTGAAGATATAAAATTCTACCAACGATTCTCTAATTATATAAAAATAATAATAATAACAAACGGGGGAAAAATAGATAAATAAATAAAGAAAGACAGAATGACGATTACGAGGTAGCACGACTACATAGTGGTTTTTCGTCTACCTTTCCTGATGGAATTGGAATTTGGGAATGGTGTTTTTGAGCAGAGGGGGGTAAATCGTAAGGTGGAAGGCCGGCGCCGGGGTACTCTCACCGTCCCACCCCTCCCCCTGGAGGACGGTCAGGTATACAGGTATAAAGTTGAAAACGTTTCAGTCAAGAAGACTTTTGCAGGGACTGATCAAACAACGTGAAATAGAGTAATGTTGCGATATTTTGACTGGCCAATACCAGTCTTTATCAGGTATAAAGTGTTCTGAGAATCATATGAATTTCTGGTGTCCTATTCAGTAAACAGCCGCTCTGAACCGAAGCCAACTTCAAAGGAGGCAATAATTACATTATTCGAAGTGCAAGAGTTTTTTTGCTTTCCAACAAAGTCTTCCCTTTTCCTAGTCACACTCTTTCTTTCGTGACACTTTTTCGCGCCATGTTTGGCCAAAGGGTATTGGCGGGAGTGTGCATGCGTGTAAACAGCGTCACGTGATCTTGGCTAACATGGCGGCATGTGGAAAACGAGTGATTTCAATAACATGTCTGGATGATGCAAAGTTTTATGCTCTCTTCTCGAGGTCGAATCACTTGCTACTTATATGAAGAGTATTTTATGTAATACTCTCTTTATGCCAACGATACCTTTGGGCGCGTGGATAGAGAGAACTTTGAGAAAGCGTGGGAGATCTAAAGCGTCTGTTGTGGAATTGGATACCAATTGCACGATCTGTTTTAAACTCGAGGACGTTGCGTAAAGGAACTGTTTCGTATGAAGACCAAAGTTTCATCTGATAACAACGGGGAAGGCGTCCCTCCGCAAACTACTGTTGTGACAACGACTGTTGGACAATCCAGTGTGTGGTCGATATGTGATATATCTACAGATTCTCATGTCGAGCTGCGAGACATTACACCGTCTATCAGTCCTGTGTTTACTGACGATCAAGTTCACGAATTAACGCAAAACTCTTCAGAGGTTGATGTCCTAGGCGAACATTTTCTCCCTCCTGAAGCTATCAAGCAGATCGACGAAGTTCTGAGCTCCCAGGCGCAAGGAAACTTGCTTTACAGTGATCCAGTTCTTGGTAATGCACTTAAACAAAACCACGATGTCCTTTTGCCAGGTGATCTTGGCTTTCATGGGACCATGTTTCCATCATTCGATTCTATTGTAGAAGCAGATCGAATTCTAAACAAAAGGGACGAGTCAGCTGATGCAATAAGCAGTGAAGGGAATGGTACTGCGGCTGATCAAACAAGCTCAGCAGGTTGGTCAAAAGATGGCACAGCAGTGAGCACACCAGGAGGTGAGAGTGGGACAGATGGTGGTGACAGTTCTGGGACTGAGAAGGGGCCACGACGTTCCATGCGCAAGCGTGTGCAAGTTAAGAAAGATTCTGAGACACTCAAAACTGCATTGCCAGCTTCTAAACCTGTATCAAGAGGTAAAGATATTTCAAAATTGAAGTATGCAAATAACAAAGAAGAGGCTCCGAAAAAGGAGGTAAGAAGGAGTGGGCGAATGCAAAAAAAAGGTGACAAAGGGGAAAACAGTGCAGATACAGAGGAAAAGGAATCAAATGTGAACAGCACAAAGAAAGACATTACCATAGATAAAGAAGCTGATAAGGAATCACTAGAGCAGCAAGATTCTACGTCCCAGAATGTGAGGAGGTTAGTAAACTAAAACATGGTTTACATTGTAGTTGGTGAGTATAGAACATCAAGACAAAACGTTTGTTTTGTACTTCTGAGGCCTGGCCCCAGTTTTTCAATTGCTTGATAATGCTGTCCACTGCTCCACTACCCACTGGATGGCACAACATTGATTCTCCATCCCTTATCAACTGGATTGTAGTATCCTATTATGAACAATCATAATACAGTCAAATCCCTCTTTGCGAACCCCCATTTAATACAGAGCTCTTTATTACAGACAGATTGCTTTGTCCCTGGAGAAAAAAAGCCTGTACATGTTCTTTAAATTCAACCTGCTTAATACAGACACCTTGTTACTTTTAAAATTCCGAAAATAAGCCCCGGGGCTTATATTTTTCAAAGGCCCTTTTTGAGGGGCTTATTTTTGGAGGGGCTTATATTTGGAGGGGCTTATCTACGGAGGGAAATTTGCGTTTCAAACTCGATTGGGCTAGCCTTATAGTTGGTAGTAAATTTGCCATTTTTGCTTTGCTTTACTTTGTATTTGAGGGCAATTTTCCAAGTACAAGCCCCTGGGGGGCTTATATTTGGAGGGGTGATTTAACGGAGGGTTTTTTGCATTAGCAGTTTGGGGGGCTTGTATTTGGAGGGGCTTATACATGGAGGGGCTTATTTTCGGAATTTTACGGTAATTTGGACACTTTCTATGGCTCCCTTGGTGTCCGTATTAAAAGGGTTTAACTGTTGTTATTATTGGAACTTGGTTTACAAAATGTGGGCAGTTCAGTCCATCAGATTACAGTAGTTCATTTTGAATGCACAGGCAGCTATGGTTTTACTGTAGATTGAGAATCCACTGGGGATTGTTATCAACCCTTTGAACAATGCAGAGCTCAAAACAATTTTCATACAGTGGCCAAACACAATGACTGGTCAAAAAAACGTTTGCTCGGTCAAATCTGGTTTCTGACTGGTCAAAATATTGAAAAAATAGTTAACTAATGACAGCCTGTAAACTTAGAAGTGCCATGTGCTTGTTCAAGTTGTTGCTAGACTGGTTGAAAAGTGGCTTCATGGAGAAAACTGCTTCAAACTTAACCAAAAATGGTGTAAGATTTACGGTTGAGGATTAGACTGTTTGTTCAAGAACAGGAGTGTGTGTGTGACTGTTCAACATGATCGGTACAGCTGTAAGTTAAGTTTTGGCGGACATCAATGTAATGAAAGCTTTTAGCTGCAAAATTTAAGCCGCAGTGGCCATGCCATGGAAGTAAGAGCTGGCAACTCATGGGAACTGGGTCAATTACAGTGTTAAGTGAAATGTTTGTTTTCAAGTTAATTTAAGTTTGTTTGGTTTGTCACTGGTAGGTCACCGAGGACTCAAAAGAAGTCACCAGTGGAAGAAAAAAAGAACACGTCAAGAAAACAAGACGATAAAAAGGAGGCCAACACTTCAAGTGATGGTAAAGAATCTTGTGAAGAAAAGGCTAGTGATAAAGAAAGCAAATCCAAAGGAACAAAGTCCAGGGGAAGTGAAAAAACAAATAAAAAAGGAACTAGTGATGGGGATGTCACCGGGAGTGATAAAGATGAGAAGAAAGGAGTAAGAAAAAGTGGACGTACAGCAAGACAAAAAAGGGAAGAGGAAGAGAAAAAAGTGGATAATGAAAACAATAAAGAGGATGCAAAAAAAGGAAAGGGAAAAACAGAAGGGAAGAAAATTGAAGAGGCAAAAAATAAAGAAGATTCTCAGATAAAAGTTACGGAAAAGAATTTGAGTGAAAACGATGAGAGTAAGAAAGGTTTTAACAAAAGTGTGGCTGATGAAAAACCAGAGAAAAGTGAGAATCCACGTACACAAGGCAGGGAAGAGGATGATAAAATGAAAGCTATAGGGAGGAAAAAGGTAGAATTAAAGACTGAAAGTTCTGAAGAAGAGAGTGTTGTGAAGACAAGAAGGGTAAGTAGAAGGAATGAGAGACTAGAGAGAAAAGATACACAGGAAAATATTGCTGGTAAGTCTTCTAAAGAGGAAGCAAAATCAGCGGCATCGTTGAAGGAAAATGTGGTAGAAGATCAGGACACTATAAAACAAGAGGATAAAGCTGACAAGGAAGGGTCTGATGAGAAGGAAAATATCAAGAAAGAGGTACAAGGAGAGGTTACTACAAGTGCTGTAAAAGATGAAAAAGCTAGCAAGGAATCCAAAAAAGTAGGGAAGAAAGTGAGTTCGGGAGATGTAGAACAAAGCAAGGAGGAAGAAGATGGTAATTCTGATGAGAATTCTGCGGATGATAATGAGGAGGTTAATGAAGACTCGGATTATGACCCTGAGTATGATCCTGATAGGTTGTGGTGTGTCTGTCGTAAACCCCATGGTAACAGGTATGGATACGAGCGTAGGGAAGAGAAATGTGACCTCATGTTAACATGGTAGCAAAAAGTTTCTTGCTCTCAACAATCTTGACAGAGATAGCCATTCGTATTTTTGAATGATGGAAGGAAAGTTTGGGCTACTGTTTTGTTCTGAGGCTAATCATGCACTGGAAAGTCATACATCTCAGTTTTTTCTTTTACATTTTTTTTTTGCGATATTTGCAGGACCACAGTTTGTTGAGATCCAGAAATTTTGCTACCATTCCAATGTGATGTAGTGACTTCTCTCTGTACAGCTTTTCAAAAAGTCTCCAAAATGGAGTGTTACAGTTTACCTACATATAGATATCGTCAAAACTATTTCAGTGTTACCTTAAATCATTGTTCATCAGAGATTTCCTCCCATTATATAATGTAAATTTGTTTTAAGTTATAATTGCAAAATTATGTCTAGGACCAGAGGGTTCAATAATCTCTTGTAAAAGCTGAAAAACACCAAACATTACTTTTTTGCAAATTATTTGAGATAATGATAATGAATTGTTATTTTTTGGTTTTTTTTGGCAATTTTTATATATTTTTTAACCTGTTCATAAGGAAACATTACTTGCTATAGGAAAATGAAATAGCAACCAGTTAACTTATCCCATTAGTTAACGTACAGCTGTAAGTGTAAGTGTCTTTATGGAGGAAGTGTGACTGAGCAGTTAGATTGCTAGAATTGCAATCTGGAGGTCCTGCGTTCAACAAATCCACCCATAACCGCTAGCTGGATTTTTGTTCACAGTAGTATAAAGATCAACTCTTTGGCCACAATGTAAACTTCTCATTCTGTGGGCCACAATGTAAACTATTGGGTTACCAGTCTTATTGTCCAACTGCTACAAAGTCCATTTTTTAATGGCTTTGTCTTTTTAGATTCATGATCTGTTGTGACCACTGTGAAGACTGGTTTCATGGCATGTGTGTTGGTATAACCATGGCTCAAGGGCGTCAAATGGAGAAGGATGGTCAGGAGTATGTGTGTCCTAAATGTCAAGGTGAGCTAGAGTTGTGGAGAGAGACGTAAACACCTGTAAGGCTGGGGTACAGTTGAGACTTGGGTAGGGTATTTCTGCTTAAAATGTTGCGATGGATTCATCTGTAGTCAGGCATTTGTACAGCCCTTGGAATCACAGTCGTGTACTGCCCAGCCTTTGGACAACCTGTGGATTTGTGTTGGTGATGAAAATTATTTGAAGTGTAAAGTTCTGAATTAAATTTCTCATTACAAGCAAAGCCTACTTTTAATAATATTGTCCGAACATTGTCTGTTAATTCAAGCCCTGAACCATAGTTATATTATTTTATTATATAGACACGAGTGTTTTACTGGAAAATATACCACTCATAAAATTCATAAAATCTACATCTGGGACCCGAGTGGTTTATTTTCCACTATCTCACACGTGAGTTTATCAATGACGTAATTTTGGTAATTTCCCTCTATTATTTTATCGATGTCTTTTTGTCTATATAATAAAAAGAACATTACACGGCAGCTTGAAGATATGAATTTTATTTTCTGGCGGCAAAACAATAATTTACGAACGAGCGCAGCAATTGAGTAAAATATTGTTTTGCCACTCGAAAATAAAATTCTTATCTTCGCGCCACCGTGTATTATCCTCTATGTATATTATGTTATGGTATAATTCAACTGACAGAAAAATACCAAAAACTCTCCTTAAGATCAACTAATTTAATTAACTATACTTCAAGTCATAACTACAACTTGGGAGCGACTCTCGCACAATACAACCTTACTACAAACTATTTAGAGCCTATTATTAACCTTCAGTCGCCACTGACACAAATTCACAGTAGACACTGCTATCACCAAACGTCCTGGAGCCACTTGGAATGACTTCAAAGTACTCCTCAGCAAACTGCTATAGCTCTCCCAGCATAGCTTCTCCTATCAGTCTCAGCCGTAACAACAACAGCTCAAAGCTCACTAAGCCCTTATATACAGTCATTTCATGTTCTAGATAGTTTTAAGAGCTTACAAGACTACTATTTTTGTAACATTACATTGTGAGTTACATCATCCAGCAGAATGTTCTAGACAGTTCTACTACGTGACAATAGAAAGTTCTAGTACAAACATCGTGTGACTGGAAAACTCCAGAAGCTTGTTATTTACATTAGCTCTCCATAACAATTAACTGTTATTTTACTGTCTGTTGCACTCTAAACACTCCAGCTAAAGTAGAGGAAGAAATGAAAGAGAAGAACAAAGAAACCAAACCCAAAACAGAAAATGTTGCCAAAGAAAAGGAGGAAACTTACAAACACAGCGAGGTAAAGGAGGGAAGAAAGTCTCCAACAAAACATGGTCATCACAAAAGAAAAGAGCACTCAGTGAAGATTAAGATTCCATTTGAGAAAGACGAAACAAGAAAACGACGGCATTCCAGTCACAGAAGAAGTCAAGATGATGAGGTACATGTACAAAATTAATGAGCATTATCCAGGGGGAGGTACAATAGAGGTACTACCCACAGTGGAATTTACAAGGATGCTTCATCTGAAAGGGGCACCTTTTTTTGGGCTAGAGGTGTTCAAAAGGGAAGGGATTTCAAAAGATGAGGCATAGAAAAGAATAAGAAAAACTGCCAGTTGGTTACTGAAAAGGGGATTCAAAATAATTTATTTACAAGAAAAGTGACTTGTGAGGGTGTAACAGTTGATACCTTTAACCTTTTAGTCCCAATAGTGACCAACATCGATTTTCCCCCAACAATATTAATACATGATAAAAAGAAACATTTATGTGAATTTAATGATCACCTACAATTTTTTTAACACTTTTGGTCTGTGAAGAAACACTCTTTACTAATTCTTTAGGGTATGTACTGTACGTTTTGGGGCTTGAAGGGTTTAGGGGTTTAAGAGACTATTATTTTAAAGAAAGTCACTCAGTTATTAGCCAAAGTACTCCAACCCGTTCATGTGGCTGGTTGAAAAGGGTCTTTGTTGAGTCAAAAGTGGTATATAAAATTATTTTTAGTGGCTAATAATGTTACTGCTCTACAGCTTTCTGGCAGCAAGAAGTCCAAAGAACCTGACCGAGAACATACAAGTGAAGAAAAGAAGAAAAAGCAACCCGAATCTAAAGGCTTTAGGATACCTAAAAAGGTTTGTCTGTGTGGTTACATGTATATCATTTATTTATTGTCATTATGAAATTGAAGGTAACAGGACTGAGTGGAATCCAGTTTGGTACACATGCAATCATTAACAAAGCTGGCTCCTGTTGTTCAATTGTTGGATAGTGCTATCCACCGGTTAAAAATCTATCCAGTGGATAACGCAATTGGTTTCCCTAATACTTATCCGCTGGATAGTGATTTATCCGGTGGATAGCACTATCCAACGTTTGAACAACCGCGGCCAGGAGTTTAATTTGTCTTAAAATTTAACAACTGTAGGGACAATTTTTGGAGTACAAATGGCTATAAAAGGGGGTAAAATATGATTGTACTATGTAAGTGTCTCCTTCCGTCTCTCTGAGTGAATTTCAAAATAGTTTTATATTGTAATGCATTCCTTTACAAGTTGTAGAGGTGAATGTATAATTGTCCCTTTGAGTAGGGCTCCCACAACAATCTTGAATTCTAGCTTGGCCATTGGACAAGCAGCTGTCACAGTTTGCAGGGAAGGGCCATTGCTTGCTTGGACTGATCCTTTGTCGATTGGACAAGTGAGCTTCGAAAGGGACTTGCTTGGCAAAGAAATCAACTTGTTCTGTTCTCAACTTGTTTTTTTTTTTTAAACTCTGTTTGAAGTGCATTGTGATTTACTGTAATGGTAACGTTTTTTTAACTGCATGTTTTGTTTTGTGATGCAGGTGAGGACGACGCCCACTCCTGCTTCATACATTCATCATCCTACCCGAAAAATGTGTATAACAGCTGGATGCTCTATGCTTGCCGAGCATCATTCACTCTATTGCAGTCCAGACTGTGTCCAGAAGTAAGTTGGTTGATTTTAATTTTAGTAGCACATGTACATTGATCTTCAACCTTTATAATGGTTTGAAGCAAAGTTACTCTTAAGTGGGTTTCTGCACTTACAAACGAGTCAACATTTATTTTGCACTTTTGCTGATGTATGCAAAATAATTGTGTATTATTCAATAATTGTAGAAAAGTTGAAGCTTGGCACATGCAGCTTGTGCAGGCTAAGTACATTACAGAATAATATGGTATCTTTTTGAAAGGCCTATCAGATGCACCTGATGGTTTTTACTTGTACTCATTCAATGTTGTGTAATAGACCACTTTCCTTATACTAAAATTCAGCATGATAACGAGTCTTACAGGACACAAACAAAGAAAAGGAATAATCGTGATTAAAAATGGTTTAGTCATTAATTTTTCTTCGATTACAAGTGTCCTCAAAGACTTACTATCATGTTGAACTTTTTAAATAAATATCGCAGGAGGAGTTTGTCATCAACAGCCCATGTGAACTCACTGGCAGAGTTTTTTTTTGATTGGTCACAGTAGTTTACATAATGACTTCTTGTTTTCATTATTTTTCTCTTAACTAAGTTGAAAGAAACTCCCTTTAGCCTGGTAGTCAGACTATTCAAAATAGCCATGAAATATTGAAGGCAGGATTTCAATACAGGGCTCAAAGTTTAAATTTGAGTTTGGGAGCATTGTGCTACCATATGTAAAATAAGGGCGCACTGCCGAAATTTTAGGCGCACAGCTGAAAGTTTTAGGAGCACAGCTTAGAATGTTGGGAGCATCTATTTCAAAAAAGTAAAAAGCTTAACAGCACCGCGTTAATATGTTATCTTCAGTTTGTTACTTTAATTTCAGTCCCGTGATTGATAAGACACAGCTGATTTGCTACGCAGTATTACCGATGTGATTTTTACTACTAATTTCTCTTTTTGACAGTACAGTTGTGACTAAAGAAAACTTGCACCTGAAAAAAAATTGACAACAATGAGTGTGTCAAATGAGAATGAAAATTAATCTTTAATGAATGTGTTAAATGCGCAATGACTTACATGTAACTGGGATATGACTTAAAAAAACTTTCTAACCTGGGAAAAAAGGCTCTTAATCCGCACTGTTTTTGTTTTGATTGTCCTTAAAACTGAACTTTCGACATGATCGTCTATTGCAGAAAAAGCACGCGTTTCATTTGTAGCATATTTGCATGTATCAGCGGCGTTTGTTGCAAAACAGAAGAGTCTGGGATGGAGTAAAACATCGAAACGAAAACCAACATTCGATTTCCTGGAATCCATTGGGAGAAAAGACAAATTAAACATACACAGATGCAAGGAAAACAATGCAACTTTATTATTTAGAGCCTGGGTTGTGCTATTTCTACATTACTTTTACTTTCATTGCCTGAAGGTACTGTTCAACGTCTTCGATTAAGTAAGTATGGTTGACCGCAAGTGAGTCGCACTGTGCTTTGGGTTTTAATGTGCACAGGTGCGATTACACATGAATTTTTAGGTGCACAACCAAAAATCCAGTCGCATAATTATGCGACCAGTTAGTCGCTAACTGTGAGCCCTGCAATAATTGACTTGCTCCCCATCGTCTGGCATCTCTGCCACCAACAAAAACTACAGCAAACACCTGCTAAAAAAAGCTGCTGTGCAGGCTTGTTTGGTTGATATTAATTTTGTTAATTTAGTATTGATAATCGTTTGCCTTCCTGCAAATCTAAGCTTAACTAGTACTTTGTTGATATGAACTGAATAAGTATCTTTCAGAGAATTCTTATGAAAGAAAAATTTTTCTTGTAGGCACGCTGAGGAATCACTTAAAATTATACTAGATGAGAGGAAGAAAAGAATGGGGTATAAACAGCCAGTTTCGTCTTCAAAGAATGTTGTGTCTCCAACTGTAAGTTTGTGGAACTTTCTAGGGTTAATTGGTGAAGTTACTGTAATAACAGCCAACCCTAAAACACTACATTCTTGATCTCTCACAAGCAGACACCTTCTGTAAGCTGATGCAGAAGTCCTTCTCAGGGTCTGTGGAAGTTTGAATTACATTATACCCCTCCCATTTCAGTAGACATTTAGAGTTCTTTAGAATTGAGGATAAGGAAGACTGCTCGTTGTAAACAAAGTATACATCCTGGAAAGTACCATTGTATTTTTCCTCATCAGAAAAGTTAGCACGGTTATTTTTATTGAATCAGGTTAAGCCCTCTCCCAAATGCAAAGTGATAACACTTTTTACATTTAATAACTTGTTTCCACCACTACAAACAGTCTTGTTAAAAATGATCGTAAAATAACAATGGCTATCTTGTTTTCCCCAAAAATGATGTGCATACTACGTGTACTTACTATTGGTAAAATCTTCTCCTCGTAGTCATCCCTGTCTTACAATCTAAAAGTCTCTATTCCCTTTAAGATTTTGGGTGATCTCGCACCTATTTTGATTAGCTGGGAAAACAATAGGGATTGCCACATAACAATTCCCCTATCTCTGAAAACAATGGAAGTGCAGTAAAAAGGGGACCAGTGAAATAAGAGGTTTAGAACAGTGCGGGTCTACTCAAGATTTTGGGGACTGAATATACAGCTGTATCCAAAGAGTTGTTAACCATGATTGTTGTCTTGCAGTCAAGCCTTCTAGGACCTGTTCCATGGGATCACAACCCTGCACCAAACTCGTCACAGTCAGAATCTGCACCTAAAGAAGGAATAGCAGTAATTGAGCGATCTACTGGAAGGGTGATTGCAGGCGTGGCTGCACCCACTCAGGAAGAGCTTCTCTACTGGCTTCAGGATCATCCTACTTTTGAAGTGCTTCGACCAGCAGGTTTGTATAATTTCAGTAGTTATATAATATTCCCT
>BOPM01000083.1:418038-452632 GCA_022179025.1 Porites australiensis | reverse complement strand
CTTGAAACAATCTGTGATGTTCCAAGTCGTCCCCAAGTTACTGACGAAGAAACCATCTTAACCATCTAAAAACTTGAGTGACCAACATGATCAAGAGTTCTTTCATCTTATACATGTAGTAACATTATAGTAACACTGCTTCATCAAAGATAAAGGTCATGAACAAGAGAGGAAAAAAATGATCAACAAGTTAACAAGGAGTCTGACATTTTGCTGGACTATTTTTATAGCTGTTATTACAGTTCTTCGTTTGCACAAACAATCTTTTGTTCTAAATTGTATGGTATACAAGCAAAGTTAATGGGTTAATACGCTGCAAAATAACCGTTCCCCACAGTTACATGTCCAAACTGTTGAAAGCCACAGTACCAGCTACAAATATTGGTCAGCAATTTGTTTCAGCCCTTTCTGAAAGTTTAGGAAGTAATATTATTGAACATAAGCTCTTGAAATTTTTGCAATAACATGTTGTTAATTGCTTTAAATATTAGGTGCCAAAGAAGACAAGAAGAAAGAAAAGAAAGAAGATAGCGAGAAAAGTATAAGAGATAATATTAGGAAATCACTCAAGGACATACTTACTCTGAGGTATTCAAGCTTCTCTGTAATCCTTAGTTAGTGTTTCTCTATCAAGGGCATCGTGATCAAAGTTTTCTGCCCTTTTTATATTTTCTCAAATTCTGTGTGTAGCGGGATTTTTGAAAATGTTGCTGCCAAATGGACCTCTTTTGTCAAATAGTATTTTTCGGCCAAAAACTATTTCCGAAGTAGTGATTGTAAAAACTATGAGTGCAACCATTGCTTTTTTCTCATTTCCTCCTTTCCTTTTCCTTTGTCAGTGTGGTTTTTGAGCTTCTAGGGTGCAAAAAAATCTGCCTCTTGACTCTCTTTCTCTCAAATGACTGCCACTTTCGTTAGGATCTTTTTCAAAAAACGGGCAAGATGTAGAGTACTAGAAATATAACCATGTCATCATTCTACAGATCTAAGGAACAGCAAGATCTGAGTGTGTCTGAAGAGAAAATCATCAAGTGCTCACTTGATGTTGAAGGAGAGATGTTTTCCTTCTTTGGGGATACAGGGCATCGCTATAAGAACAAGTATCGCAGTTTAATGTTCAACCTTAAAGATCCAAGGAACAAGGTAATAACAAGACAAAAGTTATGCAAAACATTTAAATACTCTGTTCTTACTTTTAATGATTGATGAACCTTTAACCCTTTAAGCCCTAAGAGTGATCAGTATCAAAATTCTCCGTGTGATATCAATGCTTTTTACAACAGATTGGTGATGAGAATTAAGGCGATGATCACACAGGATACAATGAGTTGATATTTCAACAACTTCTCGTTACTACTTTTATGGGAAACGCATAGGGACAGCAGATGGGAATTTGAATTTTGATATAAGGACATAAAGGGTTTATTGTCCTCAACTTATCAGAGGCACTGTCGAGATCAAATTGGCCTTTGTACATGTTAGGATTTGAGAGTTTGGGAAATCTGGAGTTCCTGGAGAAAAGCTCTCGGAGCTGGGGCCTGTATGGCCCGGAAAGCTCTTGTTTACATTCAAGATCAAGCTTTCAATAATTTTGCAGATAACATGATAAACTATCATTAAGCAAAACAAAATGAACGGGTTTGTTGGCTAAGAACCATGTCGTTATTCTTAAGATTTTTATTTGAATGTTTGATTTCTGGCCTGGAAAGTCACCTGGATTTTCGAGAAACAACCCCCAGAGAAGAGAACCAACAACAAAGTCAATCCAAAAATGGCTTTGCCTCTCGGACTCTAGTCTGCTTCACAGTCGTCACGCAATGCTCCTCCCAGGAGGAGCGTTGCGTGACGACACTAAAAACGGCTGTGTAGTAGACTACTCGGACTCAAACCCAGTCACATGCTCTCACAACTGTGTCATCCCTGTCCTCCCCCTCCCCCCCACTCTCCCCACACCCCTCTCCCCTCCACAAGCAATCCTTTGTGGTGAGCAACTCTCTTTCTTTTTTCTTTTACAGGTGCTCTTCCGACATGTACTGTTGGGAGAAATTACTGTGGATCGTCTCGTCCGAATGACACCAGAGCAATTGGCCTCACCAGAACTGGCTACTTGGCGTGAACAAGAAACAAAACATGTTAGTTTTCTATTATCTGCAGTCTTAATCTCAACGATGCACATACTCTAATTCAAATAGGCTATTTGCATGACTAAGGGTTTTTGTTATTATTAATTTGTAGCTATTAATGCCAATTGTAAGTGTGGTGTGCGTTACGGCAGGTGTATTACGTGTACGTGCGAGTGTTATTATATCACGTGCATGTATAATGCTCAGTATTCTTATCAGGATTTTCTACACTGGGGTCCACAGGACCCATAGAAAAGCTTAAAGGGGGGCACGAGGGAGAAAACGGGTCACAATTTTTAGATACAGCTAACCCAACGTTTTCACTGTATATAATCTAATTCAGTACTCTTTAATTAATCTTAGTTAGGGTCTTTCTGTAAACTACAGTGGTTGATGAAAGTTTCTTAATAAAATATTTTAAATTCAATGAAATTTATTAATATTATATAATATTATATAATTTATTATTAAAATTTATTATAAAAATTTATTATAAATTTATTATAAATTTATTATATTAATTTATTATTAATTAAAATTTCACAGGTCTGAGTAAGAGTAAATACCGGTACCTCGTACTCTTTTAGATAATGATACATGTTTTCTAAAGACGCAATAACTAGTTAGATTTTGGCTTATATAGCAAAGAAATGTACGTATGTGTAGATATGTTTACATACGTTTGATAATAGCCTTTTTCCGTCTTTGCACCATCGGGACCCCTTGGGCTAATTATAGTGCGGCATTTCCCGAAAACGTGCGGCAATGCCGCGGTCTGGTAAGAGAGCTGATGTGGGAGCCTTATTATTTTTTTTTAGACCCTAGAGATGATCAAGCAGAATCAAGAAGAAATAAATGCAACGAAAGCGCATACCAAGAAAACACACAAGGTGGGTTTCTCATTGTCAAAAAAAAATGACAATATTTTGTCTCGATAGTTTAAGATTTAATGTCTTCTTCACTGTAACATGTTGTATTCTGTTATCCTTATGAGCTTTTATGGAGTGCTGTCTCTAGCCTGTTTCAGGCTCTCGGTTAGTGGGGAAGACGCGAAAGTAAAAGGTACGCGAAAAGTTCGCGCTTTCTCAATTCAGCGGGCCCGACTATCTCGGAGCCTGGAACAGGCTACCCTGTCTCTATCTCATGTTACCTTGACGGTTTATTTTCTTGTTATGTTTTATTTGACAATCTGTTCTGTTATCTTAATAAGTACAATTTGGCGCATTTGAATATATTTATAAACATATTTGCGCCTTATTATTATTATTACTATTAGTACATGTAAATGCTACGTTACGTTAAGGTACAGTAAAGCGAGCAACAAAAATGTGCAACTTGTTCTGCAACATTGCGGCCAAACGATGGTTCGCGTTTTACTGCCCACTTTCAAACCTTTCTTGCAACAAATCAGGTTCTACTTTTTGCAACAAAACCTGTACATTTTGCGCGTTTTACAGGCCCAAGGCAAACTTGCTTTGCAGCAAGTGAAGTAACTTCTATGTATGGCGTGACTCCTGCGTAATTTATACAATCAGAAGTCAGTATTCACGCAACTTGCAGAAACCTTTATTTGTTGCAAGACAGGTTTGAACGTGGGTGGTAAAAAGCGCAACATCACTTTTTAACTCGTTTTGCAGCTATGATGCAAAACAAGTTGCACGTTTTTGTTGCCCGTTTTACCATACCTTTAAATGATAGCCTAAGAAAAACGCCGACATTTGGCGACGCTACCACTGGTTTCACCGCCAAATGACGTCTGAGAAACGAGTGCAGAAATTCCACACTGATGACGCGTCACTATCCAGATCTGGATAGTGTTTCTGATTGGTCGTGCCGCGTGGGAAATTTATTTCAACCAATCACAAGCACTACCCAGATCTGGGTAGTGACGCGTCATCAGTATGGAATTTCTGCGCTGTTTCTCAGACGTCATTTCGCGGGTAGACAAGTGGTAGCGTCGCCAAATGTCGGCAGTTTTCTCAGGCTATTACTTGATAACGCTATGTAATGTGGCTTATAATATTTGGTGATTTTGACGTGTATTGTGTTGGATATTCGAGTTTGTTGATGTTGTCACGTGTTTTGTTTCGTTTTGTTAGTTTGTTTTTTCATTTTCTTTTTTTTCTGGTTTGCTCTTCAGGGTGAGGTTGAGATAGATGATGATGATTTAAGCACTCTTGAGGTGAGATTATTCTCAAAAATGTTTATGTCGGCGTTGTTTTCCATACACTAACTCAAACATGTTTGACTCTTGCATGTACCTCCTTCCATCTCCTACTCAGGAAAATGCTTCTTGATAGGTTTTACTTGAATGGTCACTTGAGTGGTTAGAACCATCTTGTAAGGCATAATAAACAGCACTAAAGGACAGTATTGCTACGAAGCTTTCATTTGAATGGTCACACTTTAGGATTTCATCCACAGACTCAAAAGTTAGAACTGCCTTGTACAGCATAATAAACAGTACCACAAGAAAGTACTGCTCAGTAGCTTTCACTTTATTGGTCACACTTTAGGATTTCATCCAAAGTCATCAAATTTAGAGCTGCATTGCATCTCTTCAGAATCGACTCCTTGCAACGATTGGCGTTACACTTGCTCTGATACTTAATCCTCCTTATTTGATGCTTGCAGAACTCCGTCAAGGCAAACGCTGAGCTGAAAGAGGAGCAGAAACTTCCAGACAGTAACACAGGCTCCAGTACTTTGCTATTGGACACTACTGATGAACACCGCATGCATCTATTTGATCTGAACTGCCGCATCTGTACTGGAAAAATGCTACCCCCTGGGGAGCCCCCCAGAAGAGAAACACCTTCACCACTTGTCTCTACAACATCAATGTAGGTCACGAATAATTAACTTACTTTAAATAACATTGTAGAGGTAGAAGACCGCAGACCCGACCCAAGCCTCTGCGCCTTTGGTTATTGTTCTTGTAAGCAGGATACAAAAGAGCGATACTGGGGACAACAGTTTTGTCAAATGGAAAGGGACAGTTTGGTCCGACCGACCGAAATGATCAGACCGGTCAAAGTGGACCACCTTCAAAGCTGGTCCCGAACATTCTGGTCGGACCAAACCGAAATTGTTCGTTCCATTTGATGTACCAACCGAAATGTCCGGATTTTGGGTTGAATGGAAAACGCCCTGGGTTGCATGGTCTTGTGTTGAGTTGTAGTGTGACGAATCGATTGTTTTGTGAAGCAGCCGCTTGTTTTATTGGCCATTACGATGTGGCGCGAAAAAGTGGGTCAGAATCCGTGCCCTTATGCGTGTTTATGTCAAACGAGCAAATTTCACCACCAAGGGTCGTTTGTGAACAACTTTCTTTGCATTTGCTCTCTTTGTGTATGAGAATTCTTTTCAAATCAATAGGCCACTTCCGAGTTCCAAGAACCCTCACTTTCAAAATGAGGCTAAGTGCGCAACCTTTCTTGTGAAAATGAGTTTTATTTGCTTGAGAATAAAAATCGTTTCCATATCAAAGGCTGAGCACTTAACCTCGTTTTGATACAGAGGCCCGGGGGAACTCGGAAATGGCATGTATTAGCAAATTGAGATTTTTGAAATGAGGCTTGGTGCTGAAATTTGCTTGTCTGACGTACACAGTACATGCATAAGTGGCTATTCAGACTAGTTCTCTTAAAAATTGCATTTTTGAGGTAAATTTAAGGGTCATGATGTAGGTGCTAACCCCTAATTTGTTGTTGTTCAACAGAGTGCAGGCTGTGGCTGAGAGCTCTATTCCTTCACCAACACCAATGGACATTGTCACTTCTGCAAAGTAAGTCTATTTTGACGAATTCTGTTTAATGAAAACCCAAAAATGGTAACGAGGATCGTAGTGGACGGATTCTGAACTATGTATTCGAGTAAGATAGAAAAAATACTAGAAATTCCTTTTATCCGGAACCGCTGTGATATGCTTCGTACATCAGAATGATGATGCCTAGAATCGTAGATGCCACTTGTATCTGGTGATTGTGTAATTTGTGGACTAAATTCCACTTAATCATACCTCAGAATAGGGTCAATCAAACACGCTCCAAAAGCTGTTTTTACAGTTATCAGAGATCGTCGAGCGCGCGCATGAAATAATATCCCCGGGGGATTTATTGACCCCTCGTGCAAGGAAGGGGGGGGGGGGAGGTTAGGGAAAAGAAAGAAAAAATAGTAGTTCTTTCTTTTTCTTTCTCGCGCGCTTGCTTCGCTCTTGTGCTCGTCGAAAAAAAAAAAGAAAAACGTCTGCGTACAGAATAATGTTACGTCCACTTTTTTCCTGTTATTTTGTGGCACGGTATGGCAAAGTGTGTAAAACAAATTTCAGTTGTTGTAGCTACAAAAGAGAATGGTTTGCATTTACCCAACACATAAATTTATACGTCTTCATCGCTACTTTCTTTCAGCTCCCCTGACTCAGCCACAGTGTCCCAGCCACCTGTCTCGCCCTCAGTCCTCAACAAGACTACAAAGAAAGTTCCAGCAGTGTGGAAAGGATTCGTGATGATGCAGAGTGTAGCTAAGTTCGGCACTAGTGCTTACCGCGTGTCGGGATCATGTGAGAACCTGTTACAACTCCTACCTGACACATTGCATATCCAGGGCCGCATAGCGCATGATCAAGTTTGGGACTATCTCTTGCAGCTGAAGAGTTCCACATCAAGGGTACGGCCACTCTAACTTATCTTGTCTTCAGGGATTTTTCCTGCTCACAGCGCTGCTCGCTCGAAGTTTGAAAACTTTTGCACGCAAGCAACCAGCCTTTTATTAACGTTTTGAGTCCCAAAAGATCCCATTACTAAAATTAAAGACCACTTCCAATTTCATTTTGAAATACTGAAAAATACACTGCCAGAGACGTCAAGATTCATGGTCATGCTATAGGTTTATTCTACGTACACAGAAGTAAGTGCTAAATAATGTGGAAATATTATCGTGTGGTCTTAACATAGGATTTTATCTACCAACTCAAATGTTAAAACTGCGCACCGAATAAACAGTTTTTAATTTTGAAAGTACTTAAGAAGAGATGTTATGTAAATGGTCACCCCATAGGATTTACTCTGGGGGCTTGTCACGCGACTGTGTCTTTCTGTAAATCCTTTTTCCCACTCAACTTTTGGTTTTCAATAATTTTTTTTCAGGAGGTGTGCGTTATCAGGTATGAGGCGTCTTCAGATGATGAGAAACTGAGTTACGTCTCCCTTTATTCCTACTTCTACAGTCGAAAGCGCTGTGGCGTTGTGAGCAACTGTTATACTGGTGTCAAGGATATGTACCTGGTGCCTTTAGCTTCACATCAACCGATTCCCCCCGAATTGCTCCCTTTTGATGGCCCTGGTAAGAATGTAATTTTTGGTTAGAAATTAAGGCTGTTGCAGGCATTCATGAAACTCTACTTTTCTTTATTTTCCTCGCGAATTCGCGAATTTCCTTGCCTTTCTTAAAAATTTTGTCTTGCCTGTTGGCACTACGAAAATGACACAAGCGTTTTGGCTTTTCTTTTTTCAAGCATTATATGAAAAGCTCCACTGTTAGTCATAAAGTTCGGCCTATTGAATTAAATATTTGCTCACACGATCTTTACGGCTTTAAGTTTGTTTCGTCTTTTACAGAATTGTGTTGTTCTACTTGACATACGAATTTTATTTTCGGCCAGGTCCACCGAGAGAGTGTATAAGGCTGGGCCTTCTTCAGTCTTCCTTAGAAGAAATTTTCTCGAGTGCGGACAGAGCGATAAACAATCAATTTATGATTCTGATGTAACTTATGTTTTATTTTCAGGCTTAGATGAACCTCGTCCTCACATGCTCCTTGGGGTAATTGTACGCTCAAAAGCTGTGTTTAAACGCCCACGTGCACTCAGTCAGCGGTCCATGTCACCACCACCAAAGCGACGAACCAGTTCAGCGAGTATTGAGACTAATAGCAGTGATGGAGGGGTTTCAGACAGCCCAGCTAGTAAAAGGGACACACTACGAGAGCTGCGTGATTCTCCACCAGCCGATATCGACGATATCGTATTCCAGTACCATACTAGCCAAGCCAAGAAGACGGCCGGTGAGAGCAAAGACTCATCATTTAAGGCATCACCGGCTTCTGAATCTTCAACACCATCCGTAAGCTCCTCCACTGGAATTTCTTCTGCTGTCTCAAGCGAAAAATCGTCGCTTCCCTCACTCGAGGCACAAAAACAGCAGCTGTTGGATCTTCAAGAGCGCGCTCGCCAGTACATCTTGGCACAGACACAGAAAAAAACAGCCTCAAGCGTTGGAAAGCAAGGGGTGGAAAATGAACAGTCTGGCAGCTCAGAGGTCGTCAGTGTAGACCAGCAGGCAGAGGCAGCTGGAACTGCAGACGACGACGCTCCTTATGATCCCGAAGAGGGCTTGGATCTTGATCTCACTGACATCACCCCTTCCAAACCTGTTGATCCTGTCAAACCAGTGGAACCTGTCAAGCCAGTTGAACCCGCTAAGTCAGTGAATACTGCTACGCCTGTGGATTCTGCGAAGCCTTCCAGTCTGGAGATTCTAGTTTCCACACTTCAGAGGCTTCAAGGAACAGCTCCTCAACTGTCAGCAGCGAGTGCATTTCTACCTAAGGCGTCAAGTAGTATACTGCAACCCATGAATCCAGCCGCACGTGAGCACCAGTCATCAGCTTCTTCAGACATTGTGTCTCATTCATCTGCGACCTCAGGTCATGGACAGGCAAAGTCTGAGGAATTAAGCAGACCACATTTCCCAGTGGCAACTGCCGATCGCTTACATTCTTCCTCAGTGTCCAGTGCACAGAGACCTCAGTTTTCTCCCTCTTCTGACCACCGACTACACCCTGGACTGCAACCTGGACCCTCCTCCAATCAAAGGCTACATCCTGCACCCTCCTCAGACCAAAGGCCGCAACCCAGAAATGCCTCTTATCAAAGACTGCAACCTGGATCTACAGATCACAGACCTCAGCTTGGTCCTACTGTAGACCAAAGGCTGCACCCTGCACCTTCCTCAGACCAAAGGCCGCAACCCAGACAGCCTTCTGATCAACGAGTGCAACCTGGACCTACAGATCACAGACCTCAGCCTGGTCCTATTGAAGACCAGAGGCTCCAGCACCGAAACTCATCTGATCAAAGAGCTCCATTTGGCCCATCCACTGATCAGAGAACCCAACCTCATCCCGACAGATGGAACCCCTCGGAACCACCACAGGTGACACGTCAAGTGAACAACGTCACTCAAGACGTAGAACAGTACAGTGGTCTGCGTCCCGAAGAACGCGCGAGGCTGGCGGCTCGCGAATCACGCTTAGGATCCCGAGAAAATAGACGAGTATCGAGTGACCACAGAGATCCGCATTACGATCAACGAAGAATCGATGATAGGCACAGACCTGGTTGGCACAATGACTCGCGTTACCATCGGGACTCCAGAGATTCTCGGGATGACTCGCGCAGGAATTGGCGTGACGACTACAGACAAGGAAGGCCGTGGTATAGTGACGAACAGCGCCGAGACCGACACGATCATCCCCCGAGACACGAAGATCGCAGGGAGGAGAGAAGGTTTAAAGAGCACTGGAACCGCGATAGATGGAGGCGGTGACAAAGAGAAACTGTATAGAGTTCTAAGTTGCCGTAAAATTAATAATAGAATTTGTGTTCTGGGTATTTTTTTGTATTTTGTTTTTCCTTGTCTTCTTTTTTCCCTCACAAATGTAACTGGGGGACAAGAAACTACTGAAAGTTCATACCAAGTTCTCTGATTTTTTCGCCGTCGAATTTGTTTCGCGTTTTTCGCAAATTGGTCCTGCGAAAGGTTACGGCTTGTATCTATGTTGATTTTGATTTGCTTACTATAGAAGTTGTTCAGAGGCATTAAAAAATTTACTTGAGGACCGAAGGTCTATTGGAAGTTGTCCTTATGGGCTCGGTCGCATAGAACATAAAACGCTGACTTTTCGAAGTTACATCGAACAAGCGAGGTCAAGCTGCCTCATGGTGACTCAACGAATTTGATGCAGTCTCGAAACTGATTCAAGCACCAGAGAGGCCTTTCCTAAAATCCTCAAGATTTAGTTATACAATCTGTGTTGAATTTTCCGAAGTCTGTACAAAGTTAGTTGTCCATGCGTTTGTGTTGATCGTGGGCCAATCAACTTGTTGATGGTTTTAAGTTCTACACAGATCGATCTTACGTTTTAGAGAAATAGAGGTCTTGTAAAATTTTTAAAAAGCCGTTTTAGTAACGTTACTTGAAGGTGGGTTAAAATGTCTTGTAAAAATAAGTGGAAATTAGTGTGTTATCTCCCAAGACCTTAAATAGATAAACGAAGTGATTTTTGAGGGTAGCACAGTGCGTCTCAGAATGACTCTGTGTTCATCATATTTTTAGCCTGCGAACGCAGACTTATTTCTAGTGGTGGGTTAGACGTATTTCCCTAAAGTTAACGACTACTCTGTACTATTGCGCTGTTAGAGTTGAAGATGCTTTTGGTCCACACTTGCGGGTTTGCAAATTCTGAACGATGCGCTAAATCGTAAAGAAGCTTGTTCTTGAATAAATAAAAGTTTGAACCCATAGTGATTTGATGATTTACAACGCGCCATATTCACTGCAGTTTGATATTATTCCCGTATATGTGGCCTGTATATCCAATTGCTGCCTTAGGTTGTGCGTAAGGCAGGTACGTATTTGTCGATTCGGAAAGAACAGAGTGCGAAAGTTTGAGCCTTTTCTGACAGAATGTTCTGCGCGCGCGTGCGTCTTTTCGAACGCAAACTAGTTGTTTGTGACGAATCAGTTTCCAAGGAAATGAGGCTATTTGCTTCAGTTTTCGACGCTTTTAGCCACGAGTTTTCCAAGAGAGTTTTCGTGAATTGTTTACCCGTCATAAAGAAATTTTTTTGAAAAAAAAAGTCAAGTTTTCTGTAGGAGTGATTACGGAATTGTTTCTCCAAATAACAGAGCTCGAGTTTTAGTTTGTTTGAATTGAGCGCTTCGCGCCAACGCGCGACATGTCGCAAAAATTTTCGAGTGATAGTGGTACTCGGCCTCACCCGCTAAAACCGAAATCTAAGATTCCGGTCAGGGTTTCATGCTCCAGTACTGACAGTGAGCAAAGCACCGGGGAAGAGTCGGGATGCAGAAATCGTCAGAGTCGGAGAACCCGGATATCAATTGCAGCTCCCCGCCAAGCGAGTGGAAGTCACAGCGACCCTTGTGTCGAACATCACAGGACACGGAACCCACAAGCAATCGGTTTAGGTAACGCATTAGTTCCATATAAAAGCAAGCAAGTCGGACTATTTGAAATTGTAAATTAATTAAACCAAATTGCTGTTTGACGTACGGTATATTATAAGCATTTCCAAAACTAAAAAAGTCACATATTTCGATTTTGTCAATGGGCTTCGTCACGTGTTCCTTCCTCAATGGGAGGATTGCGTGACGAGCCAAAAGAACGTCTGCGAAGGAGGCGATGATATGGCGGAGTAATTCAGTGCTGAGGGTTATCGCGGGTTAAGTAGAATTTAAATATGTTGACTGATATGTACTGCTTATTACAGGCTACCGAATTACCAAAGGAAAAATTATACAGGCACTAGTTAGGAGATGGTTAGCTTAGAATTACAGATTTAAGGTACAGACCTTTTTTAGCGCTTTTTAAGCGATATGATAAATTTCACTTCATTTGCGAAATGAACAGTGAGTAAAGCACTCGTGTTGTTGTTAATCACACAAGGCGCGCACTTCAGGCGTCTAATGTCACAGAACTTTGGCCAACATACTTATCGAACTGGCAGAGTTTTTCCTTTTGTGCATTAAAAGATTTCGCGACCGTAATGTTTTCGGGAATTTAGAGAAACGCGCGGCTGGGCCGAGCTTTTCGAAAGAGGACTGGCACAAATTCAAGTCCTGTTAACATGACAAAAGGCTTTTAGCTATGCTTCCATAATCACTTATTTGATGTGCACCATATTGGATTTTAGGTATTACCCTTGAACCAGCACGTAACTTAAATGAAGTCCTCGCTAAAAAGGGGGACGCGACTGGAGTATGGTTTTCTTCCAAGGCAAAGAACCATGGACAGAAGTCCAAAAGTGCCAGCCCACGTGACACAAAGGCCAGTGCTCTACGAAAACAGGCTGTAATCGAAAAGGCAGCGTTTTCGTCCGGAAAGCCAACAGGGGTAGGATATTTTTTATTAAATTAAAGCTTTGGAACGTACGTCGACGTCGCGGACATCATTAGTTTGTTTTTTTCTTTTTTTGAAACTAGAAGAGAACCTAGTGTCAAATCATAATAGATCGACACTCCCCGGCCGCTACCCTGATACACTGTGCGAACGACTGCTGCAACAAATGTTCTAAAAAAAGTAAATCAAAACATGTCTCCGTGCAGTCGAGACTTTTATTTTTTCATTTTTTTTTTCTCAGTAGCTATCGAACTTTGTTTTGCAGGAAAAAAGTAGGGTATCTCCCAAAGTACTTTGTGGCCGAACGTCCTTTACGAAGGACACCAAGGAAAAACAAGTACGGAGTACGCATGCGCCAGAAGAACTGAAGGAAGAAATCAAGTGAGTCAATATTTCTTTTGTTCATAATTTGAATGATCTTCCCGAGACTTGGGGGCTATCTATTATGGTGAGAAAATAAAAGGCGAACAGTCGTTTACCTGCCTTTGTCTCTCTCACGAGATGCGCCTAGGTTTTTAGAAGATGAGAGTTTACTGAGGTACATTTTTGGCAAACGCATTCGAGCAAAAATCATTATTTCTATTCCTGATGATAAGAAAACTGTTACGGAGGTAGTTTCAGTCAAAGGGCCATAGAGATTACTAATTATGGCCTGAGTGTGGCACGCGTCGAACGGGTGGGGGAGGAAGCGAAAAACTAGAGGGTGGGGGAAAGGGGAGCATTTTTCTCTCCCTCTCTTACCCCTGTTACTAAGGCCCAGGCTGAATTCTTGTTTTATTCCTCTGAATATTCTTAGATTATAGCCCATGAAATTCCATTGAAGAATGTATTGGGTATCAACTGCAAGCGTTTAGATCTAAAGATAGATTAACGGGTGTATTAATATTTGTCAAGGAAGTTGCATTTTGTTTGAGACAATACTGTAATTCATGTTTCAGGTGTGATACAGTTCAGGTCGATAACAAATCCGTCGCCTTAAATCTCACCAAAGATCAAGAAGTTACAGTTAGCTATTCTGATGAAAGTTTTGAGGGGGAGTCATCTTCGACGACGGAGAAAACAACATCGAGCATTGAATCAGTTAATACAAGCACGACTGTTAACAAGAACAGGCAAGTGGAGGAAATCCAAGAGCGGCAATGTGAAAAAGTAAGTGTGGATAAACAAGCTAGTGACCTTGAGGAAAAGAAGGTTCCTTGTGAGAGCCCAGCAGAAGTCTCTAGCTTGGTGGATGAAAGCTCAGCCGAACAGTTGACTGGCAACGTTGTTGAAAAGCGACTCTCGGAGCGAGCAAATTTGACGGCTGGTGAGGATGGTGATCATACCAGCGACCCTGAAGAGCAGTCCATGTTCTGCGGCGAATCCACCGCTGGGATTCAGTTAAAGAAAAAGCAGAGCATCTGGAAATTCTTTGGTAACGATGATGATCAAGACAACGCGCTTGATAATATTAGAGTTCACGTGCCAAAGAATAATAAAGACCAAGAACAAGATGATAAATCTGAAGAAATGTCAAAATCTGGGGATGAATCACAGCGGCCTTCTGAAATCAACGATGGTGATGACAAAGAAACTGAAAAACGTGTAACGGCAGATGGTGTCTTAGAAGGGAATGAGGTTTCATGGTCTTTATCTGTTAGTTATGATGATGATGAGAAATTTGAACAACAAAAGGAGCAGTTTCAAAGCCGCATTCAGCAGCAACTCTGTGAACTGGAAAAGGAACACTCTTTGATGTTAGAGGAGTTGACTCAGGCTTCAAACCTAGTGAGATATTTTGAAAGAGATGGTGCAATTGTGGAGGAAGAGGGATTCGAGAATCTATTGAACGAGAAGGATGAGACATTGGAGACGAATAAACTAGTATTTAATTGGAACGAAAATCAACCTGAATTGGGAAAAGAAAAGGTTCAAGATCCCAGTAAGATAGCCTTGAAAGTATTGGTGACACGTCCTCAAGAGGAGAGATTTAACTTGACTAAAATTGAGGGAAAATTAACAGAAGAGGATGAACTGAATCTGATTCGGCAGCAAAAAGAGGAAAACAGAGATCGGGAGGGCTTAAGACATCAACTGATGGACAACGATACAGAGCTGAACGAAGACTCACTTCATGATGTTGGTGAAAATTCAGCTGATAAATTAAAAGGCGAACTTATACTGATTCAAAAAGAGTTTAAGGAAACAGTCAGCACTTCAGCTCAGAGAAACGCTGAATTAATTAAGGCTCGAGGTTTGCTTTGCAAAGGAGATGAACTTCTGTATGAGTTCAGGCAGAGTTTAACTGAGATGCAGCAAGAACTGGAAGAAACAAAGAAGGCTTTGACTGCGAAGGATGAAGCGTTGGAATCTGTTTCAGCTTATGCGAATTATGAAGATAGCGTCTTGAAGAAAAAGCTGGCCAAAGTCGTACTAGATGTGAAGAGAGTGGTTAAGCTTCAAGCTAGGCTACAAAGCTTGCTTCAGGAAAAAGACAGAAATATTAAAGGCAAAGACATCTTTATTGCTCAGTTAAAACAAGATTTGAAGCAATTTGATACTTATGTAAAGGAAAATGATAATGACATTGGGGCCTTCAAAACCACTTTGATGGAGTTAAAGAGAAATCTAGAACTGAGTCGCTCCTCTATAAGGGAAAAAGGCAAAACAATTGAAGAGCTGGAATCGTCCACTAATGTATTAAAGCAGGAGTTGGATATAAAGAATTTATCTTTGACAGAGAGAGACGATCAAATTAAACAGCTAGAATTTTCGATCGCCCAAAATAACAAAGACTTGGAACAGAGCAGCTCTTCCTTAAAGGAAAAGAACAACCAAATTAAAGATTTGGATTCATCCGTTGAGAAGCTAAAGGAATTTGTGGAGTTAACCAACATTTCCTTGAATGAAAGAAGCAATGAACTGCAACAAATGAAAAGATACGTTGAAGAGAAAGAAAGAGAGCTAGATATCTCAAACGGAAAGAGTCTCTTGCTTCTAGAAGAGAACTGTTGCCTTAAAAACGAATCAGCACTAATGAAAACTCAGCTCTACCAAAGCGAAGAACACATTAATGATCTCAAAAAGGTGACTTTGACAAAAACTTCAGAGTTAAGAGAAGTGAATGGTGAGTTAGAAAAACTGAGGTACCTGTTGCAGGAAAAGGAACAGAGGATTGATTTTCTACAACGGTCCCTTGCCTCGAAAGAGCGTGACAATGATATTTTGACAGACAATATGAAAAAGAGGTTCTTTGAAATCAGAAGTCTAAAGGGCACGCTTGATGAGGCAAAAAATGAAAGGCGGAAGTTCTCAGAACTTTTTAATCTTCAGACTAGCTATTATGAGACGAAAATCCAGCGGCTGAATTTGGAAGTAGATTGCAATAATATCTTGCTTGGAAAGAAGGAAAGGGCACTTGAAACAGCTCACCTTGGAATTCAAGCCAAAGAGGGACAGTTAGACATGCTAAAAGAACGTTTGTTCAAACAGGAGATGAGGTTTGAGCTGTACAAAAAGATTTCAACAGAGGCAGAGTACAAACTACTACAGGAAAAGCGAACGCTAGAGAAAAGTTTGAAAGAAATGGGAACAGGTGTGTGCGAAAACAGTAACGCGAAAATGGAGGTAAAGAGTTTCTCAAATGACAGAAAAAGTGATCCCAAGGCAATTGAACAACAGCATTCGAATGAAAGCAATCAAATGGAAGTAAATTATAGTTACAATGACGAGATGGAAGATAAAGACGTCGAAGAAGAAGCTCATGTGAAAGCGGCTGAAAGTTTGGCGCAAATGGAAGCTAATATCGCAGCAATGAAGAAGGAACTGAAAAGAAGTCGGGAAAATAATGCCACGCTTTCGAAGAGCAACAAAGAGCTAAAAGAGAAAGTCAATAAGCTGAAAAAAGAGGCAGTTGATGAAGAAAAGAGGTTAAATGAGACATTAGACAAGGTACATGAGAGAGATGCTGAAATTTCTCGGCTAAATGGATTGTTGCAAAGATTGAATCAAAACATGGTGTCTGAGAATGATAATGAAAAGAGGATGGAGCCGGCAAGGACAAAAGAGACAGAGGATACCACAAAAGAACCTAAGGTATTGGAAAAAACAGATGATGTTTCACGAGAATCGAGTGGACAAAACGATGACAGGCAGGAAAATGCCGAACCACCGGAAGTAGCAGTTGATATTAGTATGAAGTGTGCCGTGTCTCTGTCGCAGGTGCCAGTCGACTGCACGCAGGAATTCCATGACTCGCGACTTATAAATGAGGATGGCTCACAGGATGAGGCTGAACCAGTTGTGCTGTTCGATGGTAAAATTCAGGAAACAATTGATGCAGAAGCAGTAGAAAGTGATGATCGCAGGAAGGATGTGGCTGACCTGCAGGACTCGTGGGACACCACCGGAGAAATAAGCAACTTGGAAAGAAGGGAAAATATCTTTCAAAAACTGGATAACTCGGCGCATCCTGCAAAGAATGATGAACTACACGACATTGCTGAACATGAAGTTTTAATAAATGACGTCATTCACGATCTGCCCTACGTAAGAGAGGCAGAGGGCACCTCACAAGACACAAATGATGTGCAAATGACAGACCCTGTACAAGATTTAGTTGAAACACGTAGCCGATTAAGCCAAGTAGGCGATGGAATGCAGGACATTACTGAACCAGAGATGTTAGTCAACAGCCTCGTCAAGGGTGTGGCTAGCCCACAAGTAGCAGGGGTATCCAGTCAAGATAGAGATGACTCAAAAATGACAGATCATGTCCAAAAAGTAGCGGATTTTGAGTCACTACTGCTAGTTGATGGACCACAAGGTCGGGATGATCTTCCACTGGTACGTTGATATCGATTTCAGTCAATTACAGAGGAATAAGACTTATCCCATTTTCTATGCTCAAGAGACAAATTTTAGGATATTTTGAAAATCCCTTTTACGGTCATAGAGATGACGTCAAAGTGTTATGGCAATGGAAAATTGTTGTCGATTTGTTCTTTCACAATACAGATTTGAAAGCCTCGAACGTCAATTTTGCAGCGACGTTTCTCAGAAAATCGCGCCCGAGGGACAGAGAAAAGATTAGGTCTTCGTTATTCACTTCTATTGCCTGTTAAACAATGAGATTAAAAAAATAGATTCCATTTGTCAATCAGAATGTAGACAAACGAAACAAATTGGTACACCGGCCGCATTTTGACTTCTTTTCTGATCTGTAACTGAATAGACACCAGAAACAATGGAATCAATTTGTTTGTTACAATAAGCGGAAAAGCAAAACTTGCCTCGCTGCACTTGACTTTTCCTTGCAGTCTAGGTTTTATTTAGGTTGCTGAGAGCACTTTTTACCTCCGTTTTTTTAGTCCCAGTCGTTACTTCAAAACAACTCCAGCTAAACGTTTATTAGGACTTCACTTGAGTAAATGTGTATTACTAAATATTTTCAAGGCTTTGCGTCGAAAAGTCACTTTTCCTGAGAGTCGTCAGCCTTGTGTCTGTCTGCACCCATAGATCAATCACACACATCACGTGTAGTATTCAGTTCATCGTATAGAGTCTTTTCACTCACGCCAGCATCTGTGCAAATTTTTTGGAACAAGAGAAAATTTGTACGTATTCTAAGACAGAGCTTCAACTCTCATAGCATGTGAGGTTAGGATTAGACCCCATCGGCCGAAAGCCCTCGCACACCTCATCAAGTTTACACAACGTAGCATTCCTTATCGCTTCGGTTTCGAGCACTGACTGTATTGATTAGGGTTAAGCACGGACTCCAAACGGTTAAACTTCTATTTAGGGTTAGGATTGTTGCTAGATAAGATCAGATCAAATCACCTCTAGCCAGTCAATCCTCAGTGGCCTTGTGGTAAGGACATGGACTCCAGGTTCGATACCCACTCACGCTCTACGGATTTTTTTTTCGTTAAAAATTGAAGAGACATACACTTTGATGAACATTTGTTGAGCAGAATTTTATCTAAGTGAAGTTTGGAAGCAGTAAAGAATACTACGTTGTGTAAACTTCATAAGATGACCACGGAGTTTAGGCCGATCAGGATCGGTTTGGCACACCAACATGGCCGCCGTTTCATTGTTTTGGGACATGCAGTGGTCAATATGGCCGTCGTGACGTCATGTGAAAACACTCTGACATTCAGCTCTTAACCTGAATAAGCGCCTGATATATAGTACTACTAATATTATCGTAAAAAGCAAGAACCAAAAAGTGCAATATTTTTTAGCAATCCGCGGTCGACGCTCCTCAGACCGGAAGTGCCCGCCGCACCTCAAACACGAAAAATATGTGTCACACTATTATTTTGTTTGTGTGTTTTCTCATTTATTTATTTTTGTTTCTGTAGGAAACATCAACTCCAAAATCTTCCAGCAGCAGCATCCATTTGTCACTGTCCTTAACCGACCTTGGCTTTTGAATGAATGATAAGAGGTTTTCGTTATGTTTGCTATTTTCATGAACAGTTTCCTTCGCTAAGAATTATAAGAATGAAAATCGATTTCGTTCACCGAAATCTTAATATAAAGAATATGTTCGCACGTTTTGAAGATTAATTTTTAATAATAAAAAAAAGTATTTTAAATCTGTCTGTTCATGTGATGTGTTCAGATGTAGATGCAGTTCAGAAGGGGCAATGTTCATTCGTATTTGTCCGTTCACGTTGTATCTGAAAAATCGAAACATCCGTTGTCAACATGGATTACATCTTTAATATGTGGTCTTTATGACCAGCGCTAACGTTTCAGCTTTGAATTGGGTTAAATTCCTAAAATGATGAAGAAAACTCTAAGCCAATGCAATCCGCAGTCCCGGCCCTGTTGTTTATGTGACCTGTAGGGGAATTCTCAAGGGCGGGTCGCTGCATGCTACTTTTTCATGTCTTTTTGGCCTAATCGTCGTTATGGTCTGGCCTCTTAATTCGTAACTTTCTATATATGCAATACAGGATATAAGTTTTACATTCTTTTTTAATGTTTCCACTTTAACGATCTATAAAGCTGCAAACTACAGTACGACCTGCGCGACCTACGACCTACAGCAGCAAAATTATTTCAGTTTGCACAAACAATACAGTTATACATCTATAAATGATAACTTTACAGTGACCATATGAACCATATTTTTAAACAAAATTGTGCGTGCGATATAACGTACTAATCAGAAACTATTATTAATTGAAACTAACTTTTAAAATGTTTTGCACGCGCGGTTTTCGAAGTGTCTTTATTTAACTGGCCAAAAAAAAAAAGGAGATAACATACTAATTTAGAATTAAAAGGATAAAGAACAGGCTGATCCCGATCAAGAAGAATGTAGAATAACTGCCAGCAATGCAAGACCGACAAACCAAACACGGGAGAAGAAAGCAAATTCAGTACCAAGCATGGGAAATAATTCCATAAAGAATAATTAAACAACTGCCAATGCCCAAGGGGGGTACTCTGGAATTTAAGTGACAGGGATGATTTAATGGGAACAAAAATCAAAACCCGAAAAAATCCGTAGGGCTTCAAACAAAACCCCAAAAAATCCCTGGACCAAAATTTAGCCCCCAAAAAATCCCATGCCGAATTTCCTAGCCACAAAAATTTCCAGGGAGCATTAAATGACATTACACAAAAAATAGAAACATTAGTTTTGAATACCCCAAAAATCCCAAAAAATACTTGCCAAAATTTTCCTACCCCAAAAAATCCCAAATCGAAAATTTCAAACCCCAAAACCCCTTCGATCATCCCTGTCACTTGTAATCCGGAGACGAAGTAGGGGGATTATTCGACATTAGTCACTGAGCCTGTGTTGAATATTTGTTTTAGTATAATCATTCAGATGATTATCAGAGAACTTTCTTTGGCACATTGAAGAAATGTGGGCCGGTTCACGAAATAATAGTTTAATAGCTTTGTGTGTATTGGTGTAGCTGCAATGGATTTTAAAAAATCCACTTGCTCATTATTTCAAATTAGTGTTAACTCCTCACTGGTCGACTTCCTTCCAGTATGTGCTTCGACCCTAAAAACACTGCAACTAAATAATACAACCTACTCTATGGGTCTTTGCAGCTGTAATCTTTGTCGAATACTTTGACGAGGTTTTCCTTCTAAAAACAGGGGGAAATTACATTCTTTTGCTTAAACACGTTTATGAAACCAAACGTCTCCCTTAATTAGATAAAATAAAACTTTCTCTGGTGATCTTTATTGGCTTTTTCATACAAAATAAAGTAATAGAATGGTACCAAAACTTACCATATATGATTTACACAAATTACTCATAAGCCATTTACAGGCTACTGTTTCAACAAATGTACGAGAAGTTGCTCTTAAACTTCCACAAAAAAATAAGATTTATATAAATACCTCTTATTAGCCGAGTCTTCGGTCCGTACTGTAAATTAAGGACCGAGTTTTTTTCCATCGATTTATGGCCCAAGCGCGAAGCGCGAGGATCCGTAATTTACAGTACGGACCGAAAAAACGAGGCTAATAAGATGTTTATTATATGGTTTCTTCCTGTTTAGGGGACCGGAAACAAGTGCAGGACGCACGATTTGACAGTCATTTGACTGGTGTCAAAAAAGAAAGTTTTTATTGGCGCACGAAAATAGTAGCACATAACAAAGGCTTTCCGAGAAGGTAAAAACAAATTCGCCATGTTAAAAAAGTTTATTCGGTCAAAACTAAGTCAGAGCACTGTAAGTTTTAGCTCTTTAATGTAACGCTGGAGTATTTTGGAAACCAGACATTGTGTCTGTCTAGAAGTCGGTTCCATCTTTCTTCCGTTTGTCCTTGTGAAAAAACACTGCAAAAGGCAAAGAAGCTTTTCAAGGTAAGTTTGTTGTCATTGTCGAAGGATTCGCTCGTTAATTGTTTTTGGGAAAACCTCCCTTTCTGCCAGTTCATTCTCGTCTTCAGTTGTGATCCGCGTTAAAATTTTCAAACACTGACTAGAATTCTCTTCCTCGGTAAGGTTACGATTCAGTTTCTACAACAGCTTCGCTCTCATTAAAACTAGGTTAAAATGTGGAAAGGCAAAGTCAACATCCCAGTCCTCAGGGTTTACATACATATTTCAAAGTTTATTCGTTGGAAAGTAAGAGCCCTGTAAGTATATTCACTCGTTAATGTGACGCTGGAGTCTTTTGAAAACTGGACATTATTGTGTCTGGCTCAAACTCGCTTCTATCTTTCTTTCGTTGGTCTTTGAAAAAGCACTGCAAATGGCAAAGAAGCTTGTCAAAATGATCGGGTGCAGGTTGAAGGAATTACTCATTTTCTCTTAGGCAAAACGTCTCGAATCTCTGCCAGTCGATTTTCGTCTTTTTAACTACAGTATGTACAACGATAAAATTTTCAAACACTGACTAGAATCCTCTTCGATTAGATTACGAGTTAGTTTCTTCATCGCCTTCACAAATAAACACAGTTTAAAATGTTGAAGGCCAAAGTCAACGGTTGACAGGCGTCTTATAACTTTATTTGAACATTTTTTCCGAGGTAAAGAGATTTAGAGCTCCGAAATGAGCATTTTCTTTAAAACTTTTGGTCCGTATAGCAAGTTACGGACCGCAAATTGACCATGGCGAAAACAGACTCAGCCATATAACAAGTAGATTTACATGTACACTATTTGATAGGTTAGGTCATTAGATAGCTTGTCACTACTATGTTCTCGCCAGCTCTTCCGATAACAGCTAAAAATTGTACTTAATAGATCGATACTTCAATGCGAAAAACTGTGATTGAACTCCAACTGAGCTAAATCTTCTAATATACATGAACGCACCAACATGTGACTCTGCTTACAATCCTGCAATAGAATCTACGAATGTAGCATGAGTGCCACCAATAGCATCAGCACTACAATAAACACTAAGCCGTTTGTTATTCTCCAGTTCCGCATGCCTCCAATACTTGAAGAATGTTCCACTTCTTTCGTTATCTTTTCACGATCCATTCGACACAGGAGATGTTTAGTCCGCCAACGTACTTCGGTTGAACTGCCAGAGAAAAAGGGACATAATTCTTCAACCTTTCTTTTCATCAACAACAACCCTCCTGTAGCAACGACAAAATGTATTTGTGGAAATCCGCATTCTAGTGGAAATTTTATTTTATTTAGTTTATTTTTTAGTTTTTTTTTGGCCCCCATACATTATCTACGAAGGTTGTGCCATATTTTTTTTTCCGGTAAAACTTAATCACGTTTTTCCTGAAATACTCGTGCAAACGTTTCATTTACTATACCTTTTGGTACAATAAATTTTAAATGCTAAATTTTCTTCGCATATACCAATTTAAAAGCTACCTCGGGTAAAGCTGACGAACACTGATACTTACAAAAGTTTGTAAAAACCACAATTTTATTTTAGTCTAATATACTATCAGGAGGATTAAACATGCCGCTACTTTTAGACGATTATGCCTAAAACACGAGTTAAGGAACTGAATTTCCTTGACGTTCAGTTTCTTTCTGATAAAGGGAATAAGTTTTGCACACCTCTCTCCTTCCGTTGTGTTTTGCTCAGTTTGTTGCGGGAATTTGTTCTTGTTTTGATGTTGACCTTGTTCAAGATTGGATTCGTTGTTCTATTGAAGAAAAGAGAAAATAGTATTATACGAATGCTTAATCATTCTATATTCATCTAAACCTTATTTGAAGATGTTTCAAGTAGTTTATTAGGGTTTTTAACATTCTTGCGATAATACAAAGGCGGAGTTCGCGCAAGTCGGTATGGGTAACTGTTTCTGTGCTGGTAAAAGTTGCATGTATATGAACATTTTGAGCTCAGAAACTCCCCGAAGAGATTCAGGGGACATTGGAACATAGCCATATAGCCATTAACATAGGAATACATGGAATATATATAAACTATTGGTAACTCGGGAACAAAAGCATATTTTAGGGAACAGGGAACACTTAAATCGAAGAAATACTCTTAAGGGAACAAGGGAACACGAGAAACATTTTGTGGGAACGGGGTAACATGTCCCCCCCCCCACCCCCACCCCCTGCGCAGGAGGCCCTCGCCTCTAACTATGAATGAGACTTTGCGTCAACAGACTTACGAAAAAACACAAAAGACAAAACCAAAAAATTAAATGAAACGATCTCTTTGACCTTACCACTACCGGAGGATTAGAAAACCAACACATCGTTAATATTGACGAGCATAATTTTTTGCTTGAAAACAAGTGCGTAAACTCGCATATAACTAAAAACCCTAGGAAGAGAAAGAATTATTCGACACAATTCTTACCCATAAATGACCAAGAAAGTAATGTCGACTTTCCTAACTACTCACTAACGTCGAGATGATCGATGTACTGACTGTGTTACGGCCGCATTCCACGTCAATATGTTTAGCGTTTAGTTCTTTATGTAGTTGCACATTCCTTTAACATTCTTTTCAGTTATCGCTATTCATATTCTGTTAGATTTCTCTGCATAATTTTCTTTGTTCTTAGATCATTTGTAAGTTTCATCGTTTATTCTAATTCATTTCGCTTTAGCGTTCACGGCAACATCATTGCAGTTTTTTCCTCCAGTCTTGTTAGCCATCGTACCTTTTTTCCGTTCAACTTTCTAGTCACACAACGTTTGTAAGTATTTTCGCTTAGTTTCTTTCCGTTTCCTGTATTTTCGTCGTTTCATAGCTGTCATTTGTATTCCTTAGTAATTTGTATTTTTTGTTTCGCTTTTAGCAACCGTAATCGTAATTCGTTATAAAGGTAATAAAGACGAGTTGGAACCGTGGACCATTCTTGGATTATTCGCTATAATAGACTGTGAGATAAAAATGATTTAAAATGAAACTTGGTTTAGACTTTACCTGTTCGTTTAGCAGCGACGTTTCGATCTCGGGAGAGATATGAGGCTGTACTACAATACTTTTATTTGAACGCAGTTCTCCATTGAGGGAATTGTAGTTTTCGTGTCGTGGTGAAAGTGGTGTTGAGCTGATGGTGTCTCTGGAGCCATCACAACGCTCTGTAAGTTACGCATTCAAAATCCTATTAATAATACTTGATACACGAAATGAGGCTCTTGGAATCCTTACTGGGGATAATGAGGTAGTTCTACAGACGTGGCTTTTGGTTATATTATCTCTTTCGGCAAACGCGTGTTGGGTTTCTTTTAAGGCCGATATAAATGGGCAGCAAACATATTGTAAGACTTTGAACTATGGCAAGAAGAAACTTTCTTCTGATTTACTGCAGTGCAATATTGGAATGTATACTTCGTCATCAACTCAATACTAGGGTGCAGAGGCAAGATCTGCATGCGTACATCACCAAAGTTTGAGGTCGAGAGAAAACTTCTCACTATATACAAAATAATACACTGTAACTCTCAAAGCCAAGTAAAATCACGGCCGGGTTGTCCAAAGAATGATTACGCTAATCGCGGATAAGGGCTGCGATTTTTTTTATTTAGCTTTGTAGCTTTAAAGACAGTTTTATATTTTCTATTTTGCTTCTTTCAGTTTCGCTTTACAGTAAAATAAAACATCACAAAACTTTAGCGCTATTGACGCTCTTTTCCAAGAGAAATCAAAACCAAGTTTAACTCAGTTTCAATCCTTGATTAGTGCTAACCGCCTTTCGAACAAACAGCATCAGGACTTTTGAGAATCTTTTAAGAACTGCGACTTTTAATATGTAATAAAACAAAATAATATGAAAATGAACGATAAAAGCAGCTAGTTTCAGATTCGTTTTCTCATGCAGTTTTTGTAACATACCATCATAGTTTGTCGGTTCGCTTTCCTCGACAGGCCCAGGCCCTCTCTGTGTTTGTGACTGATTTTGCGTTTCCTCTTCGCTATTCTCTTTCCTTGAAGTGCCATCCTGATCTAGACCTGCTTCTAAGTCAACTCTTTGTTCATCTCTTAACTCCTTGTCATGAGTACCCTTTTCTAAAATATTAAAATGGATATAAGTATCGTATTTCTTGAACACGCAGCCATAAAATCCAGGAACATCTCCCAGTGAAAGAGCTTGTTTTCTTTTTAATACATGACATTCGATCCTCCCAGATATTGCAACGTTTCACGTTGAATATGATGATATCATATTGGTGACACAAATTGCCTGAACTGAAAGACTATATAGACAGGCAGACAAACAGAGAGACAGACAGAAACTGAAACAGGTCGCAGTAGTTAGGTCGCGACTGCTGGCTCGGACAAGTATTAATTTTGCTGAAACTGCAACATGCTATAACACGCCATGTACTTCTTACCTCGGAAGAGAGAGAGAATTTCGTTCTTGAGCTCTTTACACCGCTTTGACCAAGCGAACTTCTTTTCGCACCACACTTTAAGCTCTTTGCATCTTGTAATCGCTTCCTCCTGGGTTTCTCTCTGACGGTTCGAATTGCTGCTGCCCAATCCTTGCCGTCTTCAGAATCCACGATACAGTCTAAAGCCAAGGGATCATTGATTTTTTGTAAAGCTTTCGCAAAACCTGAATTTGCGCTGACCAGAATTGGAAGACCAGCGGATAGGGCTTCAAGAGCGGTCAAACCAAAGCCTTCTGTCCTTGATGGCATTATGGCGAGATCCACCTCACATAGCAACTTTGCTAGATCGGGTCGCTTTTCGATGAAACCACGCACTGTTAGTTGACGACGCTGGATGCCATGGTGGAGTAACTTCTTTGCAACGTCTTCCTCTTGTCCATGTGAGGCACCAACAGAGTAGAGATGGTACGTCTGGTCCTTAAGCTCTGCAATTGCTTTCGCCGCTATGTCAAACCCTTTCAGCTCAAAATCTTCTGAGTCACCACGACCGAAAATCAAAACGTTGAATTTTTCCCTGTCCTCTTTAGCCTGTTTGCATTTACTAAATTCGCGAAAGATACTTGGATCGGGAGTGATTTCAAACACTTTCTTCTGCCCATGAGGACGGAGATAAGTCTTAAAGTCCTCTGTCAGTTTGGGCCCAACCGCAACCACGGCATCAGCACTTGCACAGAGTTGTACCTCAGTGTGGTGCTTCTTTTCTCCTCGTGAGATGTTGCAGGAGTAATTTTTATACATGGCAAGTTCCTCGGGAGCGGTATGTACAAATTGAACCCATACACATTTTGGAAAGAAGCGTCGAATCAGTTGTGCCTGCCTTCCGAGTTTTACTCCATGTCCGACAACAACGTCGATCATCGGCAATTCCTCATTTGGGACCCCTAGCCAGTCAAGTTCGTCATAACCAGGTACTTCGTTTGCTTTTATAATGTTGATGTCACTACTCGCTGCCTCTCGCTTATCTTCTTCAGTGCACTTTGTAACGTACAAACTGACCTTCAGATTTGAGCTTTTCGCCAGCTCTATCGCTAGTTGCCTGTTAATTGTTGGGAGACCGCCCTTGGATGAACCCCACTCTCCAGCTAGAAGCATAACATTTTTTGTACAGGTTGAAGTAGTCGACGCTTTCTGAGTAGGTTCGAGAGAAGACAGCATCAGCGTCTGATTTCCTGAGATCGCGGTTGATTGGTCAGCTGAAAGAATGGAAGATTTAGATTTATATCAGACAAGTAAAGAACCTGACTGGGACAAACGTGACCCTAGTATTCAATTATACACGTAGTACGAGGTTATTGTAATAGTAAAAATCAACGTAAGCCCTATATTGAGAAGCAGGAGGAGTGGCGCTAAGTGGAGAGTTCTCGTCTCCTTCTCCGCGCTTCGATTCAAATTTCGGATCCCTAATGTTATGCAGTGGAACCTCAAGTTAACGAAGTTCTAAAGGAATGGGAAAATTGCCTCGTCATATCGAGGTTCTGTTCCATATTTTCTACTGTAACTTTTGCCGGGCTAAACAATATTTATCGTTCCTCATATCGAGGACTTCGTGATATAAAGGGTCGTTAAATCGAGGTTCCACTCATGTGAGTTAGCATTGCTGTTAGTTCGCGTCCTGTGTTGTAGGCTTTTCCCCATCCTCACTCTCTTCTCTTCTCTCTTCTCAAAAGTAGAATACTTCAATTTCCGATTAGATTTGAAAACACTTACAAAAAAGCCGTGTTGTGGATTTGCCACTGTCTAATCCAATTCACTTTTTTACTATCATTTTATTTTATATTGGATGAACTATATGCAAGAGGTGTCAGCAAAAAAAGTAATAACTAAAACAAAACAAACCTGTCTTCTCTGGAAGGTTATTGTTCTCCAAAGCCTAAAAGAAAAATCCCGGTTAGTTAACAATAGCATGTTCCTATCTTCCTAGCTGTAAATTAGTCCGTCGATGATATCCATAGCTAAGTGATCTTCTAGTGATCGTTTTTGATTTTCAAATCAGCGTCAGTGAATTTGACTCTTGATGTATGAACTTGGCTAGAACGTTGTGCGTATGGATGTCACTTATTTATTCAACCTGATTCTGTTTAATCGTTACAAGTTCGTCATTTCTCAGTCGCCTATTATGTTAAAAATCACCTCACCTGAAGCCAGTGTTCGTATCTTTCCTTAGGAAGAAAAGCGTGACGACTCTTAGCATGTGGACAGAAGTACTGACTGCTTTTCAAAGCAATGTAGTGAGCACAGTCGTCATGTGTACAACGTTCTCTGTTGTGCCAGATACATCTTCGGGTGTTTGAGTCGACCTTTCCTGCACATAATCTGCATTGCGCACAGAGATCCCAGGACACTGAGCGCAACCAGTGGCACTCTTTACGAATTGTTTCCAAACTCCTTTCCAAGCAGCTAAAAATTTGATATTCAAAGTCAGTTTGAGTAAAAAAATTACCAGTAGTAGAGATAAAAATTGTGTGCATTTGTGGCTGAATCGAAGGCAGGCATTGATGAAGCATGCTATCCCTTACGAGGGTGACAGTGTATTCTCAACCCTTAAAAAACATTTTTTTAAACTTAGCTTAGATTGAAGCTGGATAGAAAACGTTCCGAAGTGTATTAACCCTTTAACTCCCAAGATCTGAAAGATAATTCTCCTAATTAACCAATGACCATACAAACCGTTGTTGACTATTCTTAAGAATTTGGTGTCATATCAAGACACTACCCCCTATTGATAATTTTCTTAATTCTCATTACCTATCTGCTTTACATTGTATAAAAATTGTAAGGAGAATTGACATGTTTGTCACTCCTGAGAGTGAAGGCTTAAGGATGCGATTACCAGTTAAGAGTTACACTGAGAGAGCTTAACCTACAAAGAGAAAAGAGTTCATAGGGTTCAGTAAAAGCCAGCTACCGGTGGTGTACGATTGTACGTACCGCCGCTTATGTCATCCCTCGCCGCCGGTTACTAAAAATACTGTAGCTTAAATCTGACTTCACCCTAATTGTGATCACAGCCAGTTATTATACGCAGTGCTGGATCCAGACCTTGAGATAAGGGGGGGGCGGTCATCTAGACCCTTAGATAGGGGAGGGGGCGGTCTCCAAAAAACGTTTTCGGCCCTTCAGGCCTCAGTTTGGTCTTAACTGAAAATAAGGGGGGAGGGCCGTGCCCCTCCCATGGATCCGTCACTGATACGTGAGATAGCTACATACGTCAAATCTCACTGAAACCTTTTTTCAGTATGAGTCTAAATTCGTAAAGTGAAATAAGTACACAGGCTTACCAATAAATCTCTGAGCAAAATCCTGGATCATCGCATAGTGGATCTGTGTTGTCTTCCGACCAAACTTGCAACTTTATGACACTTTTGAAGCAAAGCAATCCAAGGAAGTTCTTGCCGTCTAAAATGAAGCGTGCCTCGTTAGCGTATATCTGCGGCTGCTTACATGAACTTTTTGTCGCAGCCCATGCTCCGATAAGCGTAACCAGTTTGGAGAACAAGCCATTGGACACGAACTCAGTCTTGAAGGTTAGATAAACTGGTAACGATGTTGAAGAACCATTGGTTGATGGGGTTGCCTCATATTCTCCTGGTTTTGTTTTCAGCATGCATGGAACGAGGTACATTGGCTGTTTCTCCGTACTTGCACAAGGAAAAAGAAGGTTAAACTTTTTCATGAGGGACACCAGCGGTTTCTTGATTTCGTCCAAGCCCCGCTCTGTACAAGAGTGGACTAGAAGTTGTTGGGCAAGAATGCCCTCCTCCAGAAGATGCTGCCGATGATTGCGGTTCGATATCTTTTCCTCTCCGTTTGGTAACGAAGTTATTATCTCACATAGGCTATTGACAAGCCACTGTGGATCCAGTATCACTAAGCCATCTTGGTCACTGGCATCCTCATGATAGATTATTGATCCTCGATCGTGAAGAAAATGCAAGATCTGTTCAATGTCATTTACATCCTGAAGTTTACAACATTTCTCAACAATCTCTTTTGTAAAGTTCTTTTTAAAAATGTACTGCACTCCATTTTTAGCTTTTTCTTGAATTTTACTCTCTATGTAGAGCCATCTGAGGGGAATCTCTTTCTTGGTATGTGGCATCTTACTGGCCATTTCTAATATTTGCCGACGCAAATTAACAATTTGTGTGTCTTCTTGGTCAGGTGCTTTACCAGAGCGTGTGTTATTCAAGACGACATGTCCCACGACATGATCGCCTAACAATGTGTTCTTGCAAAATCTGTCTAAAAGTCCCTCCATGATGCTGTCAGGGTCTTCGACACAGTCGGCATGCGTGCCCACAAGGATGACAGGAGGGAGGGTTTCGCCATTTGCAACATATTTCAAGGAATGCACCATGTCCATCCATCTCATGATATGGTCGAGATTGGAATCTTCGCCATTAGGGTCCGTCACGGAGCCACTGTCATTGTTATTTCCCCTCGGCTTGTCGAACAAACCCTTTGACAAGTCAAACGCCAACACGTACACATCGTCTGGGGACATGAAGATGGGATGGATGGCTCGATAGACACCTTGTCCAGATAATTCCCAAATAATTGGCCATATTCCACTGGTATCATCACGACAGCTATCGACCTCATCGTCTCCAAAGTTATCCTCTGGAATGGCTTCTTCACCAACTTCATCGGTAGTTTTGGGTGATGACAAATTACTTCCGTCAACTTGTAGGGACGCTGACGTAAAGACGAAAACATACAGTAGGAGGAGTTTACAAGTAATCGAAACAATTTTATTGAATACTGACTTGTTTCCTTTTCTAAGCAATTTTACGAATAAATTCTCTTTGGAATCAGTAAATGCTTTTCCAAAGTTTTCCCAGCAATCCTGTGCCATAAGTTTGTTGACCGCCTTTCCACAAGTCTGATCTTAACCCTCAGTTTCACTCCCAGGAGTGACCAGCATATAAATTCTCCTCACAAATTTAATAAACTTTCAAGCAAAAAGGTAATGAGAATTAAGAAAATCATTATTGAGGGAATAGTGTTTTGATGTAACACCAAATTCTCAGGAATAGCAAATAAACCCGTTTTTATGGTCATCAGTTACGAGAATTAGCCTATACAGATCTTGGGTGTGAAAGGGTTAATATAACGTTAATGGATTATTAAATGAAACAAACCTGGTTGGATGTTTTGAGTCACCGCTGTTGCCTCAACAGATCCTTGCGTCACCGTGTCATCAGATAATGGAGCAGTCGATCTGCTTTGAAAGTCTTGGTAGATAAATTCTGCACACTTGTACTTATATGTACTGGACTTTCTTTGAGCAGCCGAGTTTCTCCAAGGCTTTGTAGTCGCATTCTTGATAGCCTCGCTCATGAGTACACCATCCCTCTCTGCCTCGTTCTCATTGAACTCTTCGCCTTTTAGTGCTTTACCAACGCTTGTCTTTCCAACGCCATCATCACCAATCAACAGGACTTTAACTCGCTTGTCGTTCGTTTTGCCGGATGTCAAAGCTCTTCGGTAAGCATCAAAGGCCTTTTTCCCCCTTGCTAAGATGTAGGTGGGAATCATATCTAAATAGGGAATTACAGCATGTTGGTTGTTAACTCGTACGATGACGTTAATAAGCTTAATTAAAAGGTAGTAAACTTATTTTCTCTGGAGACAAATAACATGAGAGAAACAAAAAGAAATCTTTTTCATTCTTTCGGGAGAAAAATATTTTTTAAAATTCAATAAAGCATGCATACAATGTAGACTGGTAAAGGAACTTACTATTTGTCCAAAGGGTGGTATTCTTTACCCTCTCAGTTCGGATAAGATAGCGAGGAATATCAAAAAAATCATTCTCGCTTCTTTATCAGATTGCTACTGCTTATCGTGAGGATTTTGACGAGAGCAATAATTGGTATGAATAGAAACTGGTAAACAATCAAACTTGTAAATCAAAACATAGAATGAGCCAAAATTACAACTGGCACATACAGCCAGATGGATATCTGACTCACTTTGAGTGGTGCAATATTTAAACGCAAGATCCCGCCTGTTTAAGGAACGGTGATCTAGCACTGCTGCCAGGTCTTGGTAGGTTACGTCCTTCAATTCCTTCTCCATTGGGTGCCTAAGAATAGACACTCCATCAGTGACATCAGAAGCGCTGTTTATGGGTACTCCATCAACTTCTCCTGTTCCATAATCGCTTATCCCCAGTAAGTTGTAAAAGTTGCTCTTTTCATCAGGATTGCAGCTTAATTCCCTGACCAGGCATTGAATGTCTTGCATGGTCGGTCGTCCTTCTTTTAACATGCATTTAATATCTGAGGGCCACATAGAAAATTTTAAGTTGAGCATTACTGTATCGATATCAAGACGTTTACTTGGTTTTGATTTTGAAAAATTGTACTACAGTTCCATTCTTGTACCATTGGAAAGATTGTCGTTTTCTAGAATAAGCTGAGACTATTGGCGTGCTAACGAACTGAGATTAACGTGGGTGTTAACTGTTACATGTTGCACGTTAACAACAAGGTGTTTCGTTACACTCTATTTTATCGTGAATATTTCATTATTGTTTTCATCAATCGGAACGATAAAAGAACAATGCTTCTGGTAACAAAGAATAGTCAGTAACCCTTTTAATTCGCAAACATCGAAATGATTTAATTGACTTTAAAGGGTGCATTATCCTAAATGGTGCGGAATGGTTAAAAGTCAGACATTTGAAAGGTATAAATGGAAACCCATCATAACAGGGGAACATTTCGGCCCATCAGAAACCGGAAACGCCGGTCAAACTTTTCATTAAAACCAAAAAAGGGAATAAAATACCGCTCAAAATGGAAAAGCTCCCGAGGGTAAGGATCTAAAGCTGTGGGGTAAAGAACTTGACAAGCGAATAACTGCTTATTTTATTTTAAATAAATGAAAACCGAAACCGAATATCAAAAAGAGAAAAACCGGAAACTGTAGCCTGTAGATATCAAATGGACTAAAAGCCAAATTCAAATACAGTCGAATCCCGCTATTTCGAAGTCCCAAGGGAAATGAAAAAAAGTTCGAAATAGCGGGGCTTCGAAATAACCTGGGGAGCGTAAAGGGGAAGGGTAAATCCAAGGGCATTCGATCTGCCTTCGAAATAGCGGGGACTTCGAATTAACCGAGTTCGAAATAGCGAGGTTCGACTGTAGAAATTTTGACCTCAAACACGGATCTCAAAAATGACCAGAACCGGTAAAGCTATCCTCAGTACAATGTGTGAACTACCAAGGGAAAACAAACATGCAAGACTTACCGATTTCATCTTCGTCTTGGACCTTATTTCCTCCTGGTCCTTGTGCAATGGTTGAATCCATATTCAGACCTTACGTTTCTGACAGGAAGAGATTAATAATTAAACATCGTTTACTTTTCGTAACCCACAGCTCTTTTTGAGGAATATTTGTTTTGGCCTTGGAAACACAACAGAGCTATGGCAAGGAAATTTGTTCAGACCGTTGTGGAGGAGAAATGAATACGTGACAAACGAACCCCAAAGGAAGTCTGCGGGGAGGCTATAGCTGGAAACGCTAGAATCTTTTAGATCTCTGAATGACCTCTTAAGTAGGTCTTCTCGGAAAGAGGGCATGTTGACTGATTAAGTAACTAGCAAAAGAAAATAACAAAATTATCACAATCATATAGTGAGATGAGTGACAATCAAGATTGAATGCAACGTCTTCGGTAGGACATAAAACGATCACACAACACGACCAACAACCAATCACTGACTTTTCTACTGAAAGTGACGGCCATTGAAGAAATATCTGGTGGTCAGTTCTGGGAAACACTTGAAGTTGTCCCCCAGCAGAATATAGACAGCTACAATAGGTCATAAATGAAATGATGATAAATTCATGAGCCCTGTCATGAGCGTTAAGTTAGCGATGTCGCTTTACTCGTGTTGAATGCGTTTAATAGGAGACGAAATTCTGCGCACATTCTGCGTTGAGGTGAAATATACGACATCACTAGACTTTTTCATAATGATTTACAGTTTAAATAGAGGTTTTGCTGTAAGCAATCACTTTACGTTTGAAATGTGCCATGATCAAATTAATCCATCGCAATAACCATCCACCCTTCCAACTCAACTGCTACCTGTACGCCGAACAACGAACGCACTCTCCTGTTAGCCATTACTCCTGGTTTATAATCATAAAAGCACTGCACATGACTGCAGTCTGTACAGTCGGTATGAAACGCGTCAATTGCTTTCCCAATTGATTCATAATAAATTACCTTTTTACAATCTCTTGCTTGAACGTCTCTCAGTAGATGTTTGCACTGCTAGGTTGAGTGAACGCGTTAATAGTAACTTTGTTCGGCCGATTCTCAGAATCTACCTTATTCTTAAGTCGTTTTTCATAACATAGAATCCCCCATCCACTGAAGAATCAAGTTTCCTTTGATGACTAGGGAACCTCCCTAGTCTAAATATCGATTAACAAGCTTTCTATTCTTTCATACCATTGGTCAAAAACGACCTGAGGACAAAGGGGCTTTTTGACCCGAATCGTAAACATCTGAAATTAAAATCCACTCACATCTTTTCTGAGAAAGTATAATATTATTACACACCCTGCTTTGTAAACCACAAACGAACTGCAAAGGTCAGTCTGGTGTGTGACATTTTTCTTTAGGCTAGAGCAAAACAAGAAAAACGACGCTTTTAGCTATAAAGTCTGAAGTAAAATATATACCATTGATCGGTTAAAAAGAATGTACAAGACTTGCACCTAGAGCACTGATATTCCCCAGCAATGTCTGAAAGGGTAAACGAAAACGATATCACTGGTAATTTCCCCATAACATCGGTAATTGCTGTCGTTTTCAAATTCAAAACAATCTCATATTTCTTAGTCAGACCGGTTTTCCGCGATATAAACTTTCAATATTTATTTCGTATCATGAATCAAAACTTCGGTATTTGCTCAGGCGGTGTGCGTCACGAGATTCGACC
>BOPM01000083.1:387177-412208 GCA_022179025.1 Porites australiensis | reverse complement strand
AAAGTTAGTTTGTAAGGAAGAAAAGAGTTAGGAGGCATTTTGCCTTCAAAGGAACGCCGCAGTTGTTTTATTGCTTACCAATTTAGACTTGGTCTGTTCAAGCAAGGTCTCTCAGTATTATATATACTACATAGTTACATTCCTCTTGAAACCAGATATAGTGGTTTCGTTGTAGCTCGTGTCTTCAAGTATAATGAGCCATGTTTTGGGTCCCATGTATCTCATATAGTATACATTTATGAATATATTGTAGGATAAAGTATCAAGTATTATTGTTCATTCAAAATATTTCCCCGATTCTGATTGGCTAAAAGCACCCGCAAAATTCACCATAACCAGTTTCTGATGACCAAATTTGGAAGAATTTTGTGTTTAACGAGGAAATGACGTCAAAAATGCAGTGTTCGTGCAGGTTAAGGCAAAATTAACTGAGAAGACCTGGGGACGAGGTTGAGTTGTTTTGGTTGTGCACTTGAAAAATGGCGGACACTTCACTCGTTTCAAGGGTAAGAACTGGGCGAAAAAGTAACTAAAAACATGGCAAGAACAGAAAGAAGACAAATCGAAGGGCGACATCCTCTATTTGGAGAATACGTATTTGCGGAGCTGGACAAACCTAAACGTGCACTATCGAAGATGAACTTAACATCGATGGATCCATGGAGGTAAGCATGTTTTAGCCATGTTTTTAAACTAGGAATTATTTTGACTGAATGGTAAAACAATTATTGAATTTGGCTTTCGTATCACATGAAGAATTATGGAGATCTCGGAGGGTGTTATCCGCCTCGGCCTACGGCCTCGACGGATAACACCCTCCTCGATCTCCATAATTCTTCATAAGATACTCAGCCTCATTTATTAACTGTTAATTATCTAAACCTTGGTATGGCATAATCATTATCGTGTTAATATCATAGGTGACGAATTACTCCTTAATTTTGGCGCGAAATTTCAGCGTTAATTTGTAATTTCACATGTGAAATTACAAAATTGCCATGGCAACCTTCCGTACGTCTCAGTGTCAAGATGGCGACGAAGTGTTAAAATGTCATGAAAGAAGATGCCAGGGCACAAAAAGACGCTTTAGAAAACCTGAACACACGAAAGAGCACATCAAGAAGGATTCTAACAGGTATTTTGTCGAAGAACTCTGAACTTAAGCCAAATTTAAGCTATAAACGTCCGAGAGAGTGCAGGAGTTCTCGATCGATAGGATCCAGGATAAACATGTTGCTAACGTAATTGCAAGATTGCTAACGTAATTCGTCACCCATGATATTTTAATCGGTAATCAAATGGTATACTCGTGAAATTAGGGAATAATTTCACTTACGTTTTGTCCAAATCCTAATAATTTCCTTAATAATAAGGATTTGGACAAAACGCGCGTGAAACTATTCCCTAATTTCACTCGTCACCATTTGATTACACATACTAATTACAATATCTGCCCGGGGACTAGCAAGAAAATAATTATTTGATGTATTACCATTAACTTTGTAAACAAGGTGAATAGAAATGGCCAGATCCCTAGATTTTCTATTTTATTTTGTTTCCTGGCCATGTGTAACAATTTATTGCAGCTTGATGTCTTAACCGTGAATAAACCCCCGCATGCAACATTCAGTAGCCCTTAGTACAGAGTTCTAAACTAAGGCTACTGTCAGCATCCCATTTGGAAGTTGTTTAAAATGATGTGTTTTAATTATGCATACTCGGAAAAAGAAAATTCCAAGAAATTTTCTTGAGCTTTATGGTTTTGCAGTGAGGATACGTTGAATTTGGTAATTTCTAGGTTCTCATGTCGTAGTCTGATACTTATTTAATGTTGAGGTTTATAAACCAACACCTTTAGTAAAATCATTCTGAAAAATATGCCACGCCAAAGATAAAAATGAATTGAGCTGTGACTCTATTTCAAACTGTCCTTATCAACACAACAAGCCTTTAGCTCAGTAGGGACATGATGCGAGGAATCCACGGAGTGAATCCCTTGCTAGTATTATTAGAAAGAACAACAAAAACCTGAGTGTCGTAGCTTACTTCTAATTCTCAGTGGGATGCATTAATTTTTGATTTTGCAGCTGGGGTCTCTCTGTAGGAAAACCGTTGGCGATTAAGAGCTCGCCATTAATTAAACCGAGTAACTTTCTTGCTTTTTGTTTTAAGAAGCTATAAAGCTGCTAAGGTATTTTTCGGCAGTCAGAATTTTACAATTAGTGGCCTGTTGGATATATTAAGTCTCTCCTTTCTTCCGCAGTATGCTATTTGCCATTTGCAGCTACTGTAGCCAGGCTTTTCATGCTAAAAAGCTTGACAAATTTCTTCACCCGCTCTTAAAATCGTAAATGCACAGGCTGGAATGCCATCCTAAGTTCTAGTGTTAGCACTTGGTAGCAGACTTACCATCTCATTCGAGACATATAGAAATTGCTTGCAAATGGATCATTATTATTGTTAACATCGGAATAAAATGGGGCTGATTTCAACATTTCAGGTAAAACCATGGAAGGTAAAAGCATGGAAGGCAATCAAAGTGATGAGCATAATTCTCAAAGGCTAATGTGCGAAAAAATAGACAAGCAAGATCAGCTTTCCACTCCTCGGTCAAGGGCCCGGGAGCTTCTTGTCAGCGAACATTTCAAAGATTACGAGCAAGCGGCAGAATTATTGAAACAAGCGTTACAAGAAACATCGAACAAAGATGTGGAGGCGGAAATTTGCGGCGAACTTGCAGACCTGCTCTTTCTAATGGATAGTTATGACACGTCTCTATGCTATGGGCAGAAGTGTCTTTCCCTTTCTAAAGAGGCTGATCGTAAAGATCTTGAAGCATTAGCGTATTCCTGTGTTGGAAGTGCCTATTCCAAATTAGGAGACTTGCGAAAGGGCCTCGAATGTCATATGAAGTCCTTAGATGCTAATTCTACGACTGGAGACCAGAGGCAAAAGTGGAAATGTCTGCATAATCTAGGCACCACCTTCACAGACCTTGGTGACAACGCAAATGCCACAAAATACTTTAAAGAAAGTCTTGCAGTTGCTACCGAAATTGGCGATGATAAGGTAGCAATAGCTGAGTCCCATGGTGGTCTGGGTATCGTGTTTTACAAGACGAGGCAATACCCAGAATCCATTTTCCACAACGAGAAGCATCTGGCGCTGGCCAAAGAAGCCCATAAGAAGAGAAGTCAGGCTAAGGCTTGTGGAAATCTTGGCAATGTTTTCTTATCCAAGGGAGATTATATCAGAGCCCGTGCACTATATCAAGAGCAGCTCGAAATTTCCAAAGAAACAGGGGACAGGTCTACCGAGGGAAATGCATTAGGGGCTCTTGGCAATGTCTACCATTGTCGTGGTCTAACAAGAAGAGCGATTGAATCTTATGAAGCCCAACTGTCTATCGCAAATCACTTGAACGACAAGGCAGCACAGGCAATTGCCATTGGAAGAATTGGAAGAGCGCAACACTCCCTCGGACAAAACAGAGAGGCGCAGAAAAATCTTGAAAAGCTACTGCAGCTGTCGAAAGAAATTGGGGATAAAACCAATGAGGGCTTTGCGTATGGTTTCCTTGGAAACACTCACAGGTCATTGGGCAATTATGAAGAAGCCATAATCATGCAAAAAAAGTTCTTGGAAATTTCGAAGTCGATCGGTGACAAGGCTGCAGAAGGTCTTGCAAATGCCTACCTAGGAAGCATATACTATTCTCTTGGAGACTTTGAAAAGGCGTTAAAACATCACCAAATCAATCTCACAATAAATAAGGAACTGGCGAATAAAGGCGGAGAAGGAAGGTCGGTTGAGAAGGTAGGCAACATTTATTTCGAGCTTGGAAATTACAACAAGGCAATCGAATGTTACGAGAATAGCCTCAGCATCGCCATAGCTATAAAAGATAAGCCTCTTGAAGGTGCCTCGTACGCCAATCTGGGAAATGCTTTTCAGGCCCTTGGAATGTATTCAGAAGCTGTGGTGATATACGAAAAAGCCGTGCCTTACGCTAAAGAAGTTGGAGACAAGCGTATGGAGGGTCAGATGCTTGGAAATCTAGGAACTGCTTACAATCGAATTGGAGAGCATAAAAAAGAGCTTGAGTGCCATAAGAGACATCTTTCACTCTGTGAAGAGTTGGAGGAAAAGCAAGGAGAAGCAACCGCCCACGGCAACATTGGGATGGTCAATTACCGCATGGAAAATTTCAAGGAAGCCATTTACCATAACGAAAAGCAAATCTCTATTTCGCGCTCAATAGGAGAAATAGATGGTGAAATGGTAGGGTGCCTGAATCTTGGAAAGGTTTACTGGAAATTGGATAAACTGCCAGAGGCCATTAAATGTCAGAAAGAGGCTTTGTGTTTCGCCGAGAGGATGAAAAGTCTAGACAAGATGAGTTCCTGTCACTATGACCTTGGCGTTTCCTATTCAAAATTGAAGGAGTTCGAAATGGCCTGCAGCCACTTGGAACAATGCACCGAATTGTATGCGGAAGTAAGACAGCTTCTCTTTGAAAAAGATAGATACAAAATATCATTAAGTGACGTGCAGGCCAGTGCTTACCGTCTCTATACCCGGTGTCTTCTCCAGCAAGATAAAGATGAAGAGGCATTACTAGTCACCGAGCGTGCACGTTCCGCAGCTCTTGCTGACATGATGGTGGTATCATATGGCCTACACGACCCAGAAAACGGGAAAAGGGAGGTCCTCAGCGGAGAAAGCATGCGTGAAGTTGTTTCCCTAGTAGGAGGACAGGTATTCTATTATGCTCTGTCTGGTACTGGAAAGGAAAATTTGTTCTTATGGAACCTACAATCAAATAGCGCTCCAAAGTTCGTGGGCGAGGTTACCGACTGGAAGAGTCTGTTAGACGAAGCACTCGTTGAAATCCACATTAAGGGTAATCCAGCAAGATGCGAAGATCGCTCATTACCATCGAGAGAAAACCGACGTAATCGTCAGAATCAAGAGATCGACCAAGAAGTAGAAAAGGTAGATAAAGACCTGTTGAGCTGCCTTCCTACTAAGCGCATCACCCCAACAGATCGATCAAGTGCACTGGGGAAACTCTATGATCTATTGTTTTGTTGCAAGTCACCTGATCAAGAAGCCACAGATCTTATCATTGCTCCCGATGCAGAGCTCCACAAGATTCCCTTCGCAGCCCTCCGAGATGAAAACAACCAAACCCTCGCGGAGAAACATAGAATCAGAGTATTACCATCGTTAACAATCATGAAAGCGATTTTTGATTGTCCAGCCAATTATCATAATCAGAAGGGAGCTGTAATTGTTGGGGATCCAGATGTTGGGTCAGTGTTAATCAAAGCAACAAAGAAACCAAAGCTAATCACACGACTAGAGCATGCCTACAAAGAAGCTGAAGAAATTGCCAGAATGGTTGGAGTTAATCCCCTTCTGGGAGAGGAAGCTACAAAAGCTCGTTTCCTTGAAAAACTGAGGACGGCGGCGTTAGTCCATATCGCAGCGCATGGAAACTCTGGGACAGGCGAGATTGCATTTGCTCCTCCTCCACAAAAGCGCAAGCCAGAACTTGATGAGGAAGATGTATTCCTTACAATGGCCGAAGTGCAGAAAGCCAAAGTGCGAGCCAAACTGGTTGTTCTCAGCTGCTGCCACAGTGCAGAGGGAACCATTCGTGCCGAAGGTGTCATTGGAATGGCTCGAGCGTTTCTTGGTGCGGGAGCGAGGTCAGTCCTAGGTACCCTCTGGGCCATTGATGACAACGCTACCTTAGAATTCATGCGCAACTTTTATCAGCATTTAAAACTGGGCGAAAAGGCAAGTGAAGCTGTTTATCAGGCCACAGCTGCTCTGAGACGCTCAGAAGAATTCCAATCCCCATATTACTGGGCCCCCTTTGTCCTCATTGGAGATGACGTCACCTTTGAGAACTTTGAACAAATGTAGCAAGAACATCTGTAAGGTACGTTAACTGATTTCCCTTGGTAATCAATTTGATGGCCAGCTTCTTTAATTATTTAATCAATTTTGCTGGTTGTGTTTAGACCAAAACATTTAACTAGCACTCCCCAGCCATCAAGAACTATCCCTGAATGCGACAGAACCTTTTGGAAACCCTGACAAAAAGCTGGGGGAGACTACGATGGTCGGGTAATCCATCTAGGGGGAATTAGGATGCTATTGTAATTTGTGGATGATGTATAAGCTTGTTCTGGTTTTCGTAGAAAAAGAATCTGAGCAGTGAGACGTTATTATAAAATGAGTTTATCCGCGTTCCATAGCCTTTTATGACTGATTTTACTAGCGGTATTGGATGTTCCCCCGTTCTCTCAAACTCTCTTCCTTGCAGGCGATACGATAATGTTTAGTCCTTATCTTAGTGGTATTTCAACAGACTTTAACTGAAATAGGAATGAGGGAGAAGATTTTTCATAGGCTGCCCGTGAGAAGTTTGAAATTATTCTGTTGCTTATTCTAAACTAAATCTTTCTTTTTCCAGGAGAAGGCAAGAAGAAGGCAAGATCAAAACTCTTCTGAAAACATTATGTAAAAAATTTGGAACTATTCTTACTTAGTGCTCCAAGTTAAATACAAACTAGCAACTGGCAATATCTTAAATGACACCAATTTATCTCAAAGAACGATTTGTAACATTGTAACAAAGTACAGTACAATGTACTGACGCAATTACTTACACACGCAAACAATAGAGTTTACCTCAGGTTGATAAAATGCGCTCGAGAGATCTAGAATCCAAATCGAACCGAGCCAACAGAAAACAGATTACGCACGATAATCAACAGCACATATACTTTTAGTTTAAACATAACTATAGATCATTTTCACATGACGTCACGGCGGCCATATTTGCGTACAAAACAATGACTCGGCGGCCATGTTTGTGTACGAAAAAAATGCTGTGGGAATCGAACTCTTTTCACAGTTTAAAACTTTCTTTTATTCCCAGCAATTTACAAAGCCGCTGACCACGTGACTGAAAACGATCTATTGTAAAAGCCCACAACCCCAAAGAGACTGCGATAAAACGTCTTTTCACAGCATATAAAAATGGTTGTAACACAAGGGTAATAGCAAAACAAGCCTGTGGACACCTTAGGTGACCATGTGAAAGGGTTAGGGTGAAGATGTAAATCGGGGACTTGGCTCTCATTTAAGGTGTTCAGGACGAAACGCCAATATTTTTATATATCAAGTTGTTGTTTACTGTTGCACGAGAAAAAGAACGCCGATGTTTTGTTCTGGTGACCGACGTCGATTAAGTTAAAGTTTATGGTAGCATAAGCTGATGTTAATAAACCCGAAAATTATGCCCTATAAAAGCACATATTGACCTGCTAGCTACAATCATATCTCTGTTCTTTTGTCACATAACGTTTGACATTTGAATAAGCTTTTGTACTAAGTAACGGTAGATACTAGTTCAAAGTAAAAGAAAGAACAATGAACAATGGCAAAGTCCACTGTAACTTAGCACGATAGATTTTCTAGAGTCCACAAAGGTTCCATCCTCGGAGACCCAGGGGCAGATAGTGAGGGCGAGGGAAAGTCTAAACGGGCGGAAAAATATGGCACGAAGAAAAGTAAAGAACGGCGAGAAGAGCCCCTGGGCACAATGTCTTACCAGACCAGTTCCAAACGGTCGTCGCCGTTCTGCCTCCTGATTGGGGAGAAAAACACAAAAGTTTCCTCTCACCAATCAGAAGTCAGAACGGCGGTGACCGTTTGGAACTGGTCTGGTAAGACTTTGTCCCCAGGGGCTCTTCTCGCCGTTCATTACTTTTCTTCGTGCCATATATTTCCGCCCGTTTAGACTTTCCCTCGCCCCCACCATCTGCCCCTGTGTCTCAGAGGATGCAAAGGTTCCATTCATTACATCACATGCTCATCATGGACATGTGCTCGTCTTTTTGTCGTACATTGTCCTTTCCCAGTCAGTAGGGCTTCGGTTCATTCACAACAGCGTGTTTTCCCTCCCATCCCCCTTTGTTCTGATTGGAACCTTTGTTTAGCTCGTTCTGCTCACTATATATTTAGCTCGACCAGAACGTATATCAACCAGGTCATTATTTTATTCCTCTACATCTGTATGTATCTTTAAAATCAATCATTTATATTATGGTATTATACTGGACTGGGTCTCATTCCTCTGTTAGGTTCCTGGGTTGTGGAACTACTGCATGTCTCGCTTCCCAATAAAAGTAGTAGCAGGGAAGTGCAACCCCTGGCTGCACTTTATCCCACAGCAAGGCTTAGCCCTTGTAGACAGGTCCGGAAAAATATCCACTCCAGGGTGTAGACCCCCGGACCCACCTGATCTGTACTTCACCCAGAAGGGTCACCTTTCCTGGTTCCCCTTAGTTCCTAGTGACTGAGGGATATGGGCCTCATCCCCGGAGACTGATCAGGATTCCTGTCCGGGCTGGCTACCCCCGGTACCACACGACCTTGTCTCCCCCCGGGAGGGTTTCTCTCCTGGTCCCCTTACCCCTAGACTTAAGCACTTCCCTGCCACAAGAATTTTTCCCGTTACTTTTTGTATGTTCTCTGTGTGGTACCTGGCATAGAACCTTTATGCGAAACAACTGCCAATTGGAAGAGTTTATTAAGAAGGAAATTTTTAGTATCCTAACAACTGTTTTTAAAAATCATGATAACCCTTAGTTTTCCGCTGTTTTAAAGTGGTATCTATTAAGGGTCAAATAAAGTTCGAGCCATGCCCAGATTTGTCTCCTGTAGGATATCCATCCAAAATTTCTCTGAAGCATGACAAAATTCAAGTAACGTTTTTCTTTGCTTGACTCAAACGCGTGTAAATTCTCCATTTGGAAAAGACGTAATGAAGTAATGCTCTAAAGAGTTAAAACTCTTTGTATGTAACAGATATGGTCCAAACCCTCCCCAATTTGAGATAATATTACGTTTTGCCTCACTTTGACGCCCTAACTCTAATGGTGGTTCGTGTGATCTCGTGTGTCCTCGGCGTTAATCTTTCAAACGTTTGCTGAGCCGGTCTACATTTCTGTCTTCGTAAAGCGTTAATCTTTCAAAAGTTTGCTGTAATCTTGGTAAAGCGTACATATTTCAAGAGTTTGCTAGTTTGCTGAAGGTCTATTATCGATCTGTGTTTGTTGAACTCCAAAGCGTTCATCTTTCAAAAGTTTCAGCGGCCGTTGTGCCACAAAGTAAATCTACGGAGTTGTGAAGTTCGGCAGCGCCGTTTCATCATGACTTGTGATACCGGTATTTTCGGCACCGGACAAACGAACATTTAGGTCTATGTTATTTATTCGGAAAAACTTTTAAACAGCTAGCTAGCCCAAAGTAGCTCCACTCAAGTTACTGAAATTAACACACTCGACCAAATTACTTTACTTGTTGACATGAAATATACGACATCACTAGCCTTCAAGGCTTTTTCATAATGATTTACCGTTTACAGTTTTAAAAATAATAAAATCTTTATTACAAAACCTCAATCAAAATCCTATTTACAATCAACCTGCTGTTACAAAAAATCTAATTAATTCATCAAAACACTATCTACAATTCCATCCGTGAGTGAAGAAAGAAACTATTCATTTACAAATTCTAAAAAATAGAAGTATCTTACCCTTACATAAAAGAAGAGGAAATAGATATAATTAATAATAAAAATTCAAAATTCTATATTTCTACAGTTTTAATAATAATAGTAATAATAATAACAGTTTTAATAATAATAATAATAATAATAATAATAATAATTTATATAGCGCAAACCTCTATATAAATATATTCGGTTGCGCTTTACAATATTGTTATATTAAATTTATGTTAAAGGTGACTAAAGCGTGAGAACTATTAAAAACTACAGTAAAAAGTATTAAAAACTATAAAAAAAACCTACAATAAAAGCCAACAATTAAATCCATTTAAAAGCTTAATTAAAAAAAAAATAAGTTTTAACAGCAGTCTTAAAAGTGTCCAATGTCTTCATGTTGCGAATTGCCGAAGGTAATGCATTCCAGAGATAAATTGCAGCTCACTGGAATGCACGATCGCCAAGAGTTGGGTAGGTCTAAATGCCTGGTAACTCGAGAAATATAGACTCATTTGACCTTAGAGAGTACCTGGATTAGCGAAATAGAGGTTTCGCGGTAGGCAATCACCTTACGTTTGAAATATGCCATGATCAAATTAATCCATCGCAATAACCATCCACCCTAAGCTTCCCCCTCAACTGCTACCCGTGTACGCCGAACAACAAACACACTCTCCTATTAGTTCCAATTACTCCTAGTCAGGAGCCGATCGGCTCCTGTCCTAGTTTATAATCATAAAAGCACTGCAGTCTATACAGTTGGTATGAACCGCGTCAATTGCTTTCCAATTTGATTCATAATAAATTACCTTTTTTCAATGTCTAGCTTGACCGTCTCTCGATCAGTAGATGTTTGCACTGCTAGCTTGAGTGAGTGCGTTAGTAATAACTCTGTTCGGCCGATTCTCAGAATCTACCTTATTCTTAAGTCGTTTTTTAACATAGAATGCCCTAACCACTGAAGAATAAAGTTTCCTTTGATGACTAGGGAATTTCCCTGGTCTAAATATCGATTAACAAGCTTTCTATTCTTTCATACCATTGATCAAAAACGACCTGAGGACAAAGGGGGCTTTTTGATCCGAATAGTTAACATCCTTTCACGATCTTTTCTGAGAAATTATAATTACACCCTGAAATTAACATCCACTCACATCTTTTCTGAGAAACTATAATATTATTGCACCCTGCTTTTTAAATCGCAAATGAACTGCAAAAGTCAATCTGGCGTATGAGATTTCTCTTTGGGCTGGAGCAAAACAAGCAAAACGAATCTTTTAGCCATAAAGTCTGAAGTACAAAATGATATACCATTGATCGGTTAAAAACAATAATGTACAAGATTTGCACCTAGAGCACTGATATTCTCCAGCAATGTCTGAAAGGGTAAACGAAAAAGATATCAATGGTAATTTTCCCATAACATCGGTGATTGCTCTCCTTTTCAAATCAAAACAATCTCATATTTCTTAGTCTGACCGGTTTTCCACGATATAAACTTTCAATATTTATTTCGTATCATAAATCAAAACTTCGGGATTTGCCTAACCGCTTAAAATGAGCAAAGGACTTCCCCGGCGGGTACTTGGGTTAATTTTTGCTAGGTATGTGCCATTATAGTCTATTCTGTGGCCAATTAGTCACTTTTGGGCAAATATGTAATTTTCGCGATCCCAACTTAGTCACTCTCTTATGAATTGACCCTTTTTTTTTTTAGATTGAATGAAAAACACTTAACTTTTCATCTGCGGTACAAACATTCTGGTACGTTTGCTAACCGTCAATATGAAGAACTGTCTTACCCCCCAAAATCTGAAAATGTGACCCCATTCTAGTAACTCTATTGAAAATGCGACCCCATCCAGCGGCACATCCCCACTAGCCTCTTATAAGGAAGTACTCCCTCCCCCTCACCGCGCGGACGACTTCACAGTGAAGCAGAAGATATTTAACTAGGCGTTTCAGAGTGCCTATTAGTCTGTCCATGTTTTTGAGGTTGGTTTTTTCAATTCTTTATTTTCTCTGCGAGACATCAACTTGACACTTGGACTCTTGCCCCCCAGAAGACACGTGGTATGGCGTGATTCTGTTGGTGTTGACAGTTCTTGGTCAGGGCTTAAAATCAGAGCTTTCTCTGGTTGTTGCGCCATACTGACGAGCCCCAGAAAGGGCGAAACAGCTGTCTATGGCTACAATCCCGCTCTGTTTTGTGTTCTTTCGGTGTCGTGTTGATGTCTTGCATACTTAATTTTTACGTAGTACGATCAGCATTGCAGTATTCTGCTTGCAGAATTTAATATGTCTACATTATTATTTTTGCTGATCAGGTCTTTATAGATCCTAGTACGTTCTTCGGCATATTCGTTTGCGGTCCTTTGCAATCCTTTGTGGTTAATGTTTGTACTTTATCAGATCAGACTGTACTGAACTATTCCCTTGTCCACGAGAGCAAAATAAAAAACAAGTTTAGCTGGATCGGAGGTAGAGGGCTATTGACACCCTGTGGTTTCTTCGAAAGGGATGGGGATTAAAAGGAAGATGATAGGAAGGGTTGGAAAGGGACAGCCCCTTTGCCGAAATCTTGAAGTATTTTCACAAGGAGCCCACACAATGTGTGTGCGTAGCCGACTGTTATTTTATAGTAAATGTACTGGATTTACCGTTTGCTTCACCTATAACGATATATGGCTAAGTATGTATATCAAATCAATATTAAATAAAGGTTGAATTACTTTACCTGTGGTATATTGTCGTCCTTTTGCTTCAAAAGCGGTTTTTTGAGCGATTTTGAAGGAGTTTGAGTTCGCCGTTTACTGTTCCTAATAGTAGAAGAAACAGTAAATGGCAAACTCAAAATCCTTCAAAATCGCTAAAAAACCGCTTTTGAGGCAAAAGGACGACAGTATACCACAGGTAAGGAAATTCAACGTTTATTTAACATTGATTTATATACACTTATCCATATATCGTTAAAGGTGGAGCAAACGGTAAATCCAGTACATTTACTATAAGATAACAAGCGGTTACAGACACACTGTGTGGGTACCCTGTGGTATAATCTAGATTATTTAGAATAAATAATTAGAGCGCGTCGTGTTTATTGTACAGGGAAAAAAAGGTCCTTTTCTCGGCTCGGTTTAAGAGGCGTACATGCAATAAACAATTGTTCCGTCTGATACCAGCATAAAATGAAAGTTATCGTGCATAAACGCACTCGGTTCTCCTCTACAACCAGAAAGTTAGGTAAAGTTTACTAAGCAATATCTCACCGCGGTCTCCATTATTAGCGTGCAATATACCGTATTTATTCGAATAAGCGCCCAACCTCGAATTAGCGCCCACCTCGAATAAGCGCCCATACTAAAGGCAGAAAACGTTAATAAGCGCCCAGCCTCAAATAAGCGCCCACCCCACCCACTCCCTCCCACGAAAACTCCAATAAGAGATAATAAGAGACCCTACCGAAGACGGAGTTTTCTTCAGAGTATTTTAAAGAAACCTTGCTTTGCTACATCTTCACTTTTTGTTAGTACCATTTACTGTTTTGTTGTAAAATATACTACTACACTTGCTGAGAATGGTGAAAATTTAATAAGCGCCCCCTCTCAAGGTCCAAAAATTTAATAAGCACCCAGGGCGGTAATCGAATAAATACGGTAAGTATTCCATCATGTAATAACACGGTGTACAACGGGACCACTGCACTTGATACCTTACGCAGTCTGACCGTACGATAAATATTTCATCAGCCAGTGAATTAGTGAGGTGTCAAGTGTCCCTTCCTCTTTTCGTAGAAAACCAGTGTACAGACTACTGAGCGGCCGATTCGGTCCCAATCTCCTCGCGGTTTCTCTGCCCTCGCCTGCCTTTTGCGCCCAACCATAACCGCCATGCTACACTAACAGGCTAGCCAGTGTAAACATATTGCAAGTCGCTTTACCAACAGACTATAACGTATACGTGGCAGTACGGCTCAAGGTCGCTTACCCCGAAAAACAGGAAGTTAAGGCAAACGCTCCACTCAGACAGACCTGTTTTTGCTGGAATTGGTTCTCGAAGTTTAATCGAAAAGGTAAACTAAAATGCTTTACTATCTTTTATTGTCTCGGTTATTTTATAAGTGTCACTTTTAGAAACAGCCTTACTTATTTAAACAACAAAGTGTGATCCCTTCACGTGACTAAAACTGGAGTAACCCTTAAAGATTTCAGTGGTATTTGGTTGATATCAAGAGGCCGTACTCGTTTCAGTTTCCATCACATATTACTTTATGAAGCAGTAGTATAAGTTAAACGATGGAGTAGGAAACCGAAAGGGAACAGAGGGAAAGCCTCCATTCGTCGATCAAACTTCCACATGGCTCATTTGAGAGCATTAAGAAGTAAATCGTTTTGAGCCTCAGTTTATCGTAATATTCTGATCCGGTGGTCGGTGCGTTTGAGTGCGTGTACAGCACCAAAAGCACTGAAGTGCAAAGCAATTTTTCGAGGCCACCGACGAGAATCTAGAAAGAAGCAAAGGTGAATAGTTGCTTTCCGGTGAAACAGGTTGGAATATATGCGTACGTAAGTGGTTTGCTTCACTACCGTGGTTGCCTTTGCTTTGGTATTGACTAGCATTAACATCATCAAATCTGCCACTTCTTTTTGGTTCTCCATCTGGCTTTAGTGGCAAAAGTCAAACAGTATATAATTATAGAGCTATCCCTAACAGACCTTGTTACGGTTTTCGACGCCATCTTGACGAGTAGGCAAACGCTTGAGAAATAACAGTGTTTGTATGAGAATCTAATTTCGAATAATTTCCGTAGAACGGCTGTTCTGAAAAAATAATTTGTAAACTAAAGCTTCATTCCTAAAGATTCTACTAAAAAAAATTTGAGGGCGTTAAATTTACTAGAAGACCTAGAACCACTTTTTAAATTTCCTATAGATTTGTCTGTAAGAAAGTCCCGGGGAAAATTACAGACGAATATGGAGAAATTTAAGCACAGGTACGCCCCCCAATTTTTTTAGTACAATCCTTTGCTTTGTAGCTTTAGTTTACAATTGATATTTTTTTCAGAACAGCCGTTTCACGGAAATTATTCGACATTAGATTCTCATACAAACACTGTAATTTCTCAAGCGTTTCTCAAGCTTCTTCCAAACTAAATTTCAAAGATTTATGTAGCCAGTGATGATGTCAGTGCTTTCTGTATTTTTGTTGCTGAGTAATCAAGCGCTTGAAGCTGCAGGTTTAAAGGTATCTCGTTAAATTTTGTATTTATTTTCTCAGAAGGGAAAGGAGTAGAGAAAAACAGCAAATGAAAATGTCCGGAGGATGAAAGATTTGCCAAATATAATTTATTTAGGGAAAACAACGATATGGATATTCGATTACATTTTCAACTTCCTACAACTAAAAATTTTGGTGTAAACCTTGGCATGGCATAATCATTATCGTGTCAACTACAATATCTACCTGGGAACTAGCGAGAAAATAATTATTTGATGTATTTCTATTAACCTTGTAAACAAAGTAAATACAAATGGCCAGATCCCTAGCTTTTTTATTTTGTTTCCTGGCCATGTGTAGCAATTTATTGCAGCTCGATCAGTCTTAACCGTAAATAAACCCCTGCATGCAACATTCGGTGGCCTTTAGTACAGAGTTCTAAACTAAGGCTACTCTCAGCATCCCACTGGAAGTTGTTAGATTAAGTTTCAAGTGAAAAATGATGTTTTTTAATTATGTATATTCGGAAAAAGAAAATTCCAAGAAATTCCAAGACATTTTCTTGAACTTTATGGTTTTGCAGTGCCGGATGTGTTGCGTTTGGCTATTTCTAGGTTCTAATGTCGTAGCTACTTATTTAATGTGGAGGTTCATAAACCAACACCTTTAGTAAACTCATTCTGAAAAATATGCCACACCATGAAAGTGAAAATGAAATGAACTGTGTCGCTATTTCAAACTGTCCTTATCAACACCACAAGCCTTTAGCTCAGTAGGTACATGCATGATACGAGGAATCCAGGGAGTGAATCCCTTGCTAGCCATTATTAGAAAGCACAACAAAAACCTGAGTGTCGTAGCTTACTTCTAATTCTCAGTGGGATGCATTAATTTGATTTTGCAGCTGGGGTCTCTCCAAAGGGAAACCGTTAACAATTAAGAACTCACCATTAATGAAACCGTAACTTTCTTGCTTTTTGTTACGAAGTTTCAAAGCTGCTAATCTTCAAGTATTTTTCGGTGGTCAGAATTTTACAGTTAGTGGCCCGTGGGATTTATAAAGTCTATCCTTTCTTCCGTAGTATGCTATCTGCCATTTGCAGCTACTGTAGCCAGGCTTTTCATGCAAAAAGCTCGACAAATTTCTTCACCTGGTCTTAAAATCGTAAATGCACAGGCTGGAATGCCACCCTAAGTACTTCTCCAGGTGTTTATATAAGCATTTGGTAGCACACTTACCACCTCACTCAAGACATATATAAGAAACTGCTTGTAAATAGATGACAGGAGCCGATTACTTGGAACCTCCATATGTGCTGTACCCTTGAGGCAACCCATTCCCGTAAAGAATTATTTTTAGAACGGCTCTCCCGCGAAATTAATGTGTTTCCGAGGACGTCCGCATATTTCGGTAGGGAGAAAAAAATGGCGACGGAAGAGGGAAATTGGCCAACACGTTTTTGCCTCCGTTCCTTCACTTACAATCGAGGGAAGCTGGTTTCGAGTTAATATAAGTTATGTGTAATCTGGCTTTAAAAGATTGCTATATTTTGTTGCAACGCACTAGGTCGTGTTTGCTGTTCTAGCACTGTTGCTATGTTTAATTTTGCTGGTAATGTTGTATTCCATCGCCATTATTTAAAAGGAGCCTTTCAAAGAATTTAAAAATGAAATTCTTTGTTGGAGAGCCAGACTTTTTAAAAGTGAATTGGAGCGCTCACGGTAAGGTCTGTAACGGTTGATCTTGGTACTGCCAAATCGGAGGTAATTTTGCGCCCTTGTAAGTAGCAACTGTTGTGTCTTCTGTGACTTATCTACCGCAACCTGGGGCAGCGAAAAGCAAGATGTTTCCCTCATCATTTTGGAGGATTTCCCTTAAAGAAGCAAAACCTCCAAGTGAAGAAAGGTATCGGTTTATGTTGTCCGGAGTTTTATTAATTTTGATGGTGCTATAAGTTACTATTTCGTTACCACAAGACGAGAAACCTACAAAAAACCCTTTGATTGCAGAATTATCAAACTCTGGAAGAAATTAAACATTGTTTGGCAATCACACTATTTCTCACGATGCTACAAGATTTCATGGCCGCAGCATATACTTTTAGACCTTAAATAACTGAAAAAGAATATGCAAGAGGACGTGACCCCTGCTGAGACACCTAACTTCCGCTGTGAAACCTCTGAGAACCTTTCTTTCATTCAAGGATTTTAATCTTTTGAAGTCGTTAGCCCCATCGGCTAGCTCCTTTTTTTAATTTTATGACTGCTTGCCTATTTTCCTTGTTTACATGTAACTTAGTTCCTTAGTCGAGAGCGAAAAATACGAGGCTCAGTAGATTCTGTATTGACAGTTGTTGTATTGTGTGAATGAAACCGTCAGAGTATGTTAGGTACACAACAGTAAATTTCATTCATACCTTTTGAACATCTCGTTTGTTTTGTATGATATGTCCTCTTCGGTGAAGTATTTGCCGTTGAGATTATATGTTATCAAAAGCCGTTTTCATCCACAGCCACATTAATTTGGCTTATAAAACTCCGTTCATAATTCGCGACCTCAAATCTCGCACAATTACAGCCGTTGCAACCGAAAGATGCAGTCCGTGTGCGATCTTTAACGCAGTTGTAACAGTATACCTTCTTCTTTAAAATTAATTGTGGTTTGACGCAGTGTGGTCCTTTGTGGAATTAGTAAAAGGCTCCAAAGCATTGTAGAAGTGAGTTAACCAGTAAAATAAGGTAACTAAAGAGCTTGATTTTCAATATTTATTTACCCGCTTTCGTGGGTCAGGACTGGATTTTTCGAGATAAAGCTTATATGCAGCTTACTGTCAAGATTACAAGCAAACTTGAAGTCGTCGCATGAGTGTATCACCTTTTTCTTTTTGCCAATAGACTTTAAGTGGACTTTTTTTTAAGCCGATAGAAGATCAATCATCAGCTTCCACGCTGGCTACCGCCATTGTTGGCAGCAATTCAAATCGCGCGTCTTTGACTCGACGTGTGACGTATGATCATAGCTCTGCTCTGATTGGATATTACTAAGAAGGCGTGAAAATATCCCGCCAAAGCTATTTCTATAAATAATTTTTCGCCGGAAAGGGTTGACTCCAAGGGCTTATATTGAAGATGAAGGCTCCAAGTAATCGGCTCCTGTATATGATTATTATTGTTGACGTCGGAATAAAATGTGGTTGTTTTCAACATTCCAGGTAAAGCCATGGAAGGCAATCAAAGTGATGAGCCTAATTCTCAAAGGCTAATGTGCGAAAAAATAGACAATCAAGATCAGCTTTCCACTCTTCTGTCAAAGGCCCATGAGCTTCTTGTCAGCAAAGAGCGTTTCAAAGATTATGAGCGAGCAGCAGAATTACTGAAACAAGCATTACCTATGGCGCAAGAAACATCGAACAAAGGTGTAGAGGCGAAAATTTGCGGCGAACTTGCAGAACTGTTCTTTTTAATGGATAGTTATGACACGTCTCTATGCTATGGTCAGAAGTGTCTTTCCCTTTCTAAAGAGGCTGATCGTAAAGATCTTGAAGCATTAGCGTATTCCCGTGTTGGTAATGCCTATTCCAAATTAGGAGACTCGCAAAGGAGCCTTGAATGTCATATGAAGTCCTTAGATGCTAATTCTACGACTGGAGACCAGAGTCAAAAGTGGGAATGTCTGCAAAATCTAGGCAACGCCTTTAGAAACCTTGGTGACCACGCAAATGCCACAAAATACTTTAAAGCAAGTCTTACAGTTGCTACCGAAATTGGCGATAAGATAGCAATAGCTGAGTCCCATGGTGGTCTGGGTTTCGTGTTTTACAAGACGGGGCAATACGCAGAATCTATTTTCCACAACGAGAAGCATCTGGCGCTGGCCAAAGAAGTCCATAAAAAGAGAAGTCAGGCTAGGGCTTGTGAAAATCTTGGCAGCGTTTTCTTATCCAAGGGAGATTATGTCAAAGCCTTTGCACTATATCAAGAGCAGCTCGAAATTTCCAAAGAAACCGGAGACAGGTCTACCGAGGGAAATGCATTAGGGGCTCTTGGCAATGTCTACCTTTCTCGTGGTGAAACAGGAAAAGCGATTCAATCTTATGAAGCCCAACTGTCTATCGCAAACAGCCTGAACGACAAGTCATCACAGGCACAGGCCATTGGAAGAATTGGAAGAGCGCAATTCTGCCTTGGAGATAACAGAAAGGCGCAGAAAAATCTTGAAAAGCTACTGCAGCTGTCGAAAGAAATTGGTAATAAAACCAATGAGGGCTTTGCGTATGGTTACCTTGGAGACACTCACAGGTCTTTGGGCAATTATGAAGAAGCCATAATCAGGCAAAAGAAGTTCTTGGAAATTTCAAGGTCGATAGGTGACAAGGCTGCAGAAGGTCTTGCAAATGCCTACCTGGGAAGCATATACTATTCTCTTGGAGACTTTGAAAAGGCGTTACAACATCGCCAAGTCAATCTCGCAATAAATGAGCAACTGGGGGATAAAGGGGGAGAAGGAAGGTCGGTTGAGAAGTTAGGCCACATTTGTTTCGCGCTTGGAAATTACAACAAGGCAATGGAATGTTACAAGAACAGCCTCAGCATCGCCCTAGCTATAAGAGATAAGCATCTTGAAGGTGCCTCGTACGCCAATCTGGGAAATGCTTTTCAGGCCCTTGGAATGTATTCAGAAGCTGTGACGAGTTACGAAAAAGCCTTGCCTTATGCTGATATAGTTGGAGACAAGCGTATGGAGGGTCAGATGCTTGGAAATCTAGGAGGTGTTTACAATCGAATTGGAGATCACCAAAGAGCGCTTGAGTGTCATTTGAGACATCTTTCACTCTGTGAAGAGTTGGAGGAAAAGGAAGGAGAAGGAACCTCCCACGCCAACATTGGGGTTGTCTATTACTGCATGGAAAATTTCAAGGAAGCCATTAAACATAACGAAAAGCAAATCTCTATTTCGCGCTCAATAGGAGAAATATATGGTGAAATGGCAGGGTACCTAAATCTTGGAAGGATTTACTGGAAATTGGATAAACTGCCAGAGGCCATTGAATGTCAGAAAAAGGCATTGCGTTTCGCCGAGAAGATGAAAAGCCTAGACAAGATGGGTGCCTGTGACTTTGACCTTGGCGTTTCGTATTCAAAATTGAAGGAGTTCGAAATAGCCTGCAGCCACTTGAAACAATGCACCGAATTGTATGCGGAAGTAAGACAGCTTCTCTTTGAAAAAGATAAATACAAAATTTCATTAAGTGACTTGCAGGCCACTGCTTACCGTTTCTATACCTGGTGTCTTCTCCAGCAAGATAAAGATGAAGAAGCATTTCTAGTCACCGAGCGTGCACGTTCCGCAGCTCTTGCTGACATGATGGTGGTGTCATATGGTCTACATGACCCAGAAGACGGGAAAAGAGAGGTCCTCAGTGTAGGGAGCATGCGTGAAGTCGTCTCCCGTGTAGGAGGACAGGTATTCTACTATGCTCTGTCTGGAACGGGAAAGGGAAATGTGTTCTTATGGAACCTACAATCAAATAGTGCTCCAAAGTTCGTGGGTCAGGTTACCGACTGGAAGAGTCTGTTAGACGAAGCACTCGTTGAAATCGCTATTAAGAGTAATCCAGCAAGATGCGAAGATCGCTCATTACCATCGAGAGAAAACCGACGTATTCGTCAGAATCAAGAGATCGACCAAGAAGTAGAAAAGGTAGATGAAGACCTGTTGTGTTGTCTTCCAACTAAGCGCATCACCCCAACAGATCGATCAAGTGCACTGGGGAAACTCTATGATGTATTGTTTAGTTGCAAGTCACCCGATCAAGAAGCCACAGATCTTATCATTGCTCCCGATGCAGAGCTCCACAGAATTCCCTTCGCAGCCCTCCGAGATGAAAACAACCAAACCCTCGCGGAGAAACATAGAATCAGAGTATTACCATCCTTGACAATCATGAAAGCGATTTTTGATTGTCCAGCCAATTATCATAATCAGAAGGGAGCTGTAATTGTTGGGGATCCAGATGTTGGGTCAGTGTTTCTCAAAGAAACACAGACAACAGTACCAATCACACGACTGGCGTATGCAAACAAAGAAGCTAAAGAAATTGCCAGAATGGTTGGAGTTAGTCCCCTCCTGGGAGAGGAAGCTACAAAAGCTCGTTTCTTAGAAAAACTAAAGACGGCGGCATTAGTCCATATCGCAGCGCATGGAGACTCTGAGACAGGCGAGATTGCATTTGCTCCTCCTCCGAAAAAGCGGAAGCCATTACTTGATGAGGAAGATGTAATCCTTACAATGGCCGAAGTGCAGAAAGCCAAAGTGCGAGCCAAATTGGTCGTTCTCAGCTGTTGCCACAGTGCAGAGGGAACCATTCGTGCCGAAGGTGTCATTGGAATGGCTCGAGCGTTTCTTGGTGCGGGAGCGAGGTCAGTTCTAGCTACCCTCTGGGCCATTGATGACAACGCTACCATGGAATTCATGCGCATTTTTTATCAGCATTTAAAACTCGGTGAAAAGGCAAGTGAAGCTGTTTATCAGGCCACAGCTGCTCTGAGACGCTCGGAAGAATTCCAATCCCCATATTACTGGGCCCCCTTTGTCCTCATTGGAGATGACGTCACCTTTGAGAACTTTGAACCAATTTAGCAAGAACATCTGGAAGGTACGTTAACTGACTTCCCTTGGTAATCAGTTTGATGGCCAGGTTTGTTAATTAATTAATCAATTAACTAATTAATATCGCCTGTTGTGTTTTAGGCCAAAACATTTAACTAGCGCGATCCAGCCACCAAGAACTTTAAAGACTGGATGCCACAGAACCTTTTGAAAACCCTGACAAAAAGCTGGGGGAACCTACGATGGTCGGGTAATCCATCAAGGGGGAATTAGGATACTATGGTTATATTTGGATGATGTATAGGCCTGTTCTGGTTTTCGTAGAAAAAGAATCTGATCAGTGAGACGTTATTATAAAATGAGTTTATCCGCCTTCTGTAGCCTTCTATGACTGATTTTACTAGCGGTATTGGATGTTCCCCCGTTCTCTCAAACTCTCTTTGTTGCAGGCGATACGATAATGTTTAGTCCATATCTTGGTGGTATTTCAACAGACTTTAACTGAAATAGGAATAAGGGGGAAGATTTTTCATAGGCTGCCCGTGAGACGTTTGCAATTTATTCTTTTGCTTATTCTAAAATAAATCTTTCTTTTTCCAGGAGAAGGCAAGAAGACAGCAAGATTAAAACTCTTCTGAAAACATTGTTTAAAAAATTTTGAACTATTATTACTTAGTGCTCCAAGTTTAATACAAACTAGCAACTGGCAATACGTTAAATGACACCAATTTGTGTCAAAGAACGATTTGTAACATTGTAACAAAGTACAGTACAATGTACTGACGCAATAACTTACACACCCTAACAATAGAGTTTACCTCAGGTTTATAAAATGCGCTCAAAAGATCTAGAATCCAAAATCAACTGAGTCAAAAGAAAGCAGACTCAGGCCACTTAAGGCATGTCTATCTAATTAAATATGCATATTTTGATAAAATGCTATTTAGAACGGTTTGCTTCTACCAATGATCCTGAAAATTGAACTACAAATGTAGCTTAATGGCCTTAGCAATATGAGTGCAGTTTAGAAGCTCAAATTTTCGTCAAGCGACTGATAATTGAGAATTAACGGTCAAAATATTTACTCTAAAATGGGGAAAGGATAATGAAAGAGCAACAAGTTCTTTTGCGTACATTTCAGAGGCCATTAAAAAGGTTCTTATAAATTCGCCTTGTGTGTGTGTTTACGTTATATAGGAATCGGTAAATAAAGGGAAAAGGGTCACTTGACTTATTAATTAGTTAAATAGCTAAATGGATAAGTAACATTTCCAATGATACAAGGCAAATTTACGATTTACACTGTTTATGTAGCATTTTGGTAGTGGAAATTCCTAAGATTAAGGTTTGCAACCCTTCCCCGTTTAGGAAAACCTGTTTTGTGACGTCATTGGCGAAGCGATGTCACGTGTTATTTGAAATCACGTTTCAAGTGTTTTTTTTCGTTGAGCCACATTCGTAGTTCATTTTTGAGAGCACTGATGGAAGCAAACCGTTCTAAATAACATTTACTAAAATATGCATATATAATTAGGTAGTCATGCCTTAAGTGGCCTGAGGATTACGTACAATAATCAATAGCATATATAGATTCTTAAGGGTAATTGCAAAACAAGCCTGTGGACACCTTAGCTGTGATGACCATGTGAAAGGGTTAGGGTTAGGATGTAAATCGCGGACTTGGTATTCAAATCCAGTTCGAATTCGTATTTTCCTCTTTCTTTCTCACTCATTTGGATTTGAAACGATAAATACGTTCATACACTCCGAGGTTCCCTCGAAAACCATACCTTATTCCAAACGAAAATGGGCAAAGTCAAGTAATCGGCTCCTGGCAAAGTGTGTACCCGTTTTCAGACCAAAACGGCGCAAAACCCTACCCAATGGGGCGGCACATACCTATATGGCTTGTATAAGGAAGTATCCCCCCCCCCGGGGCTCGAGCCATCCCCAGATTTGTCTCCTTTAGGACTCCCATCCAAAATTTCTGAGAAGTATCCTAGACCATGTCATATGCCCATCGCCCCCGCCCAACCACACCTCTCATCCGACGAACGCGCTGGTCACGGCGGGAGGATTGTTGGCGTGAAGCCTGAATAATGAATTCATATAAGGAAAAAATGATCCTGAGCTGAAGGATTAAGTCGGCTTTTATTGATCTTGATGTAATTGATTAACAAGTCCCTTTAAACTATCTAAACAAACTAAAGTAAAGAATAGTATTAATACAGTTACGTAGTGGATATTACGTTGCCGCGCGATAGAGAAATTTCGTATCTCCATAAACACCAATGAAATTCCTAACTATTTCACTTAAATATTTTTTTGCTGCGAAAGGCGCTATTTATTATGTAGCCATAGCAACGGTGATCTTTTCACATGTAAAAATAACATGTTATTTTTGGGGGTGTAGCGATTCATATTCCTTGCGATTCGATTTCGATTATTGCCTTTCGATTTCGATTATTTCGACTCGATTATGTAAATGCTATGCATATGTTTCTTAATTCTTATAACAGAACGTGAAATGTTAACAACATGCATGCAACCCTAAACCCTCAATTTGAGAATAGTAACAGGAACAGGAGTATTCACAGTCGCTTGGTTCGTTGCCATGTTTGAGAACCTGACAAAGAGCGGGTCGCACATGCTTTGCTTTATTTGGAAATTCTCAAGGGGTGGTTGAAGGACGGCATGTTTTATACCAGGCAACACAAAATGGCGTACGAACTGCTATCGTCTTTGCTCGTCAATCAAAAACGCACATTTTAAAGAGTTCTGGACTCTGATTTTACAATATGATAACTCACTGAGGGCAACCTGGAAAAGGTGTGCAAAAATTGACCAAAATCGAAATGCGGAAGCAAAGAATCCTGAATCGAACCGAACGGTCATAATCGTGAGTAATCGAGAATTCGATTAATCGTTACACCACTAGTTATTTTCACGTGTAAAGAGATCATGTTTTCGCGCGAAAGCGCACCTGGTATTTCATTGGTGTTCAACTCTTTATCCTGCTGTAGGACATAAGGCAACAACAATCTCTTTCCCTTTAACTTTGTGAACATTAGTAAGATTTCTTTACAGCTTCCTAGTTTTTGATCTCACTTATTTTACTCTGGAGACAGATTTAGGCAGTTGCCCACTTGTGTGTGGGGTTTAAACGAAATTACGAGGGTAAATTAAAACAGATTTTAAAAATCGCCGTTTTCGATCAAGTGTTGAGAATAATCCAGTTAACAAAACGACCACAATTTTCCATGGTTTACACTCTTATAGACCATAGAAATGACGTAATAGAATGTTCCAAACTCAAGTGGAACCACGAGCCGCAGGCATTTATTTTTAGTTTCCTGCGAAGTTTCTCGGAAAATCACGCGCCCGAAGTGACGTTTTTCTTGTTGTTTTTCGTATTTTTGCTCTACCTTTGCAGCTTCAACCACCATATTACTGTCAGAAATTTCTCTCCATATGTTAAAATTTGGTTCTTCCTTGTCCATGTTGAGGAGTAAAATTATTTTTACGAAAAACCAAAAACAATACAACCGGCACGGCGTGACAGGTGACGTCATTCGTGCATCTGTTCAGTAATAGATCACAGATGACGTCAAAATA
>BOPM01000083.1:351206-374273 GCA_022179025.1 Porites australiensis | reverse complement strand
CTCTGGAACTTTCGCTGGTAACTCTGCATTTTGCTAGTGACCTAGAAATGGACACAACCGGAGTCCCACATCTCTAAAGAAACACAACACAAAAATTCCCGATAGGTCGGTTAAATGGGACCTCGGAAATCGAATCCAAAAGTTAACCCCATGGAGACTTTTTCCGAGAAAATTTTTAATTATACACATCTAAAGGAGACCAAGGGCGTTAGATGTCAGACAAGCATCTTTTAAGACATCTTTTAAGGAGAATATGACAGTGTTTGACACGTGTATTTAGTACTTTGCGTTAAACGGCATGTGGACGGCTGAAAATAAACATCCTAAGTGAGACCAAAATCCGTCCTTTGTACCCCTAAGCGAGACGACGATCATCCCTTTTTCCTGTCAAATGGGAACCTCTTCCCTGAACCTAACACTTATGTCTATTACTGACTAGACTTCGACCTCTTCTATCAGCACAATATCGATATAATTTGTCACTGCTTTTGCTTTGTTCACCTGGTGATAATTATCTCTGGAATAGTTAGCTTGATACCACTGGCTTGGGCGATGAAGAGAGCGGACACAGCCTCATACAGGGCTGTTCCGTCCATGTTTAACACAGCACCCAGGGGGAGGATAAAGCGACTTATTCTCATATCCACCTTATTGTTTTCTTCCAGACACCTCATGGTGGTAGGCAATGTGGCGGCGCTGTAGAAATAAAGTTAAACAAGGAGACTTTCGAGCGTCCATGTACGGGGGAAAGTACAAGTGTATGCAAACCTGTTGCAAGCGATGAGACACCGGGCACCAGTTTACTTTGGGTTCTGTGTATATATAGTTAGTTTAATAGTTAATAATATTTATATAGGCTAGATTCTTTCGGATTGTGTATTGTTATTTTAGAATTAGTTTTATTTCAGTGTCCCCAATTAGTATATTTGGAGGGGTTTTTTTACCCTCGGCTAAATAATATACTGACACTTTAATAAAGTTATGATGATGATGATGATGATGATATGGCATGTAGTGACTGGGTAAAGGCACAGAGACTTTAAAAAAGATACGTTTTCTATTGTTGACGTTTGTAGCTTCTTGCCTCTTGCCTGAACGCGCATAAATCGTCCCTTTTTGCCAGTAGAATTAAAAAGAAAGCCTTAATTAAACTATGCTCTTGCATTTTACTGTCAGTGACAAAAGACGAAAGCACCCTCTGTCTAACACAAAAATAAAAGAAAAACGCTCGTTCTTCAATTTCGTGCGTTTAAACGCGATACCATTCCTGTGCGTTACGTGATCTGTATACTAAAGCGAACTACTTGGAGAAAATGAAGAATATCACCAGCTGCAAAGGATACATATGGCAATTAAAAAAGAATAATAACTGAGTCACAATTTTAGTTAATTACCTTGATGCTGTGCCAATCATGGTGATAATAGCTCCACTCATTCTCATCATGAACTTGAAGGGATTTGCATGCATCACAATGAAGTATATAAGAGGAAGAACAATTAAGAGGTGAATGCCGAGCCCGCAGATCACGGTCAGAGTATACATGCCAAGGAGGCGAAATGATTCAAGAATATTGTCCACTGCAGCGATCTTGGCAGCGATAAGACTGCATATTCCGATAGGAGATATCCTGAAATTAAAATGACTCACATTAGATTATCTTGAATTATCAATTAAGAGCAGTTTCATTGCGACATAATAGGGCCATTTATACGAGGAAAAATAAGACGCGTCTTACATAAGACGCGTCTTAAATAAGACGCGAACTGTACCATTTATACGAGCATGTCTTATCTAGTAAGACGCGTCTTAGCTAAGCCGCGTCTTATTTTAGACGAAATGTGCCGTTTATACGGAAAGTTCGCGTCTTGTTTAAGACGCGTCTTATTTTTCCTCGTATAAATGGCCCTAATGTCATCAAACCAAAACCAGTATTGTTAGCAGTAACATATCTTTCTTCTGACGAAGGGTACGCCAGGGTCAATCGTTAGCCCTGCCAGTGATATAGCTATGCAACGTGGCCTACGCTCATGAAGACGCCGTTGACGCAGTTAACGTTCATTTTCTGACAGGGGCACCCAACGTCAATTTTTGGAAAATATCTGTTCGGAAGACGATTTGAGATCTAGAATTTTCGGGAGTTTTTTTTTCGGGCTGAAATTTTCGAAAAGGTAAGTTTTGATTCCTATAATTTTCGGATCACTAGGCTTTCAGCTAGGAAATCCGAACAGAGGAAAAGTTTTTAGGGGACAAAAATATGCCTATATCTACCGTTTAAATACTAAAATATGATCAACAATGCATGTTTAAGTGATTTTGAACTATGTTCTCGTTGGGTGCCCCTGTTCTGATTAGCCTGAGTAGAATGGACATTCCAAGTCAGGTGCTGCAGGGAGACTGGGGCCTAATTGTGCATACGACATACTTACTAACAAAAAGATCCTAACCACAAGCAAACTGGAGTTAATCGAACGTACGAAAACAAGCTATTATCCAACTTGAAGTGCACCAGAGTAGAACTGGCTTACCTAACTGCATGCAATCCCGCAAGGTTGAAGAAACAGCACGTAAACTGGCCAGAATTGAACTAATAGCGAGTAATTAAGTCACTTAAGATGTAACCTGAAGTAAACCAGAGCCAGGGCTGAACAAACCGCAAGCTAGCCAGAGTTTTAAAACTCTTAAAAGTAAACTTATAAATAACCGCAAGCTGAGCTAGCCTGAGTGGCAGTAACTGCAACTGAACCATGGGATCATTTTTGAACTAATTACAAGTAAACAAGTCAGTAGAGCTAAACACAAGCAAACTGGAACCCGTCAGAAGAAATGGGATGCAGTCTTTCAGTGGATACCTAACTTTTAAGTATCTACTCTTGTCACGTGTCTCGCCCTGACATTAGGTACCAAGCTGACAGTGATCAGTCATTACAGCAGTTGCTCAAATTCAACTTGACACTTTATTTATTTATTTATTTAGCTTCGCCTACCTAGAATACAATCTTTATATATATACATGAATACATAAAAATTATTAGGCAGGGGGACCACAACAGCCTAACCAATTATAGTCGATCCCTCGTTAATTAAAAAACAAAACAATCGTTGAAAAAAAAAAAAGAATAACTAGAGCTACTGATATATAAACAAGAAAATCAAAAGGAAACAAAACAGAAGTTCAAATTGCTAGAAGCAGCACGTCGGCGGGCACAGTAGAGTCTTCGCTATGTTGCACCTGGGACAGATTGTTCTCCAGGTTCTGATGTCGTCAACGCCGTACAGGTCCAGCGCCTTATTATATTTTCACTTCACGTGAAATAGCACAAATTACTCGGAACTATCAATGTAACTTACCACATTACAAGTTTGATCATCTTCATAACGATCTCATTCAATGCATCGAAGAAAGATTTCATCACTGCTCCCCTCTCGCGTAGATTCCCCAGGAAAATTCCAAACACCATGGAGAACACAACCAGACCAACAACATTCAGTGTACCCTTGGGGTCTACCATCAATCCCGCGGGTACTAAAACTGTCGGGGGATCTCCGGTAGGTGCTTTGTGTACTGTAGTCAAGTTATGGGTGCCATTGTTGAATATTTTCATCGCTGCTAGCTGAGAAGCGTTCAGGCTTTTCACATCCACGGTGACATTGTATGGCTCACCCCCGTGCTGAGTTTTGGAGTTGTCGTAAATAACTTCATCGTATTTTGTTCTTTTCTGGAAGAATACGTCCACCGCAAAATGTTAAAATCCCAAATTATTAAGCTCCCTTAAAATCAAAGCTCCCTTAACGGACGCTTATGGGTGGTGGGCTTGAAGTACTTATCACCCACATGATCTTTAACTGGACTCGTGTTCCACGGATGATATATAGAGATAAACAATACTTAGTACAGTTGAAATGTCACTGGAAAAGAGGGTGTCTTTTTCAAACTTTAAAATGTCCTCTGTTACCCTATTTTTGTATCCCCCTCAAACTTTTCTATAGTAAATACATAAACAAAAAAACAAAAATTCTCTGAGATATTATTCTAATCACTAATTAAGCCATTATTTGCATCCAACCACAGCTAAATGAAATAGAACTGAAAAGCTCCTGAAACGCGTATAAACAGACTATCCCCACCCCCCTTAAGCTGTTAACCAACCTGGCAGAATGCTGCCTCCACAATGTTATCCGGGAAACAACTCCTGTTTCAAAACAAGCAAGCGATAAAATTCAGGTCTTACCTCGTAAGGCCATGTAATTTTCTTTAAAAGCCTTCATTTGAAATAGCTCCTTTGAACTACATGAGGTACTTCTAATTCCTTCCCGGATTCGATTTTAGTTTTTACTCATCCAAGGTAGATTGTTTAAGTGCCAAAATTATGCACAACCTGTAGGAAGAAAAGCTAACTTCCTCTGTGCAAAATGTCAAAATCTGGTATAACGAGAGAGAAAATGGGAAAGACGTCAGCGTTTCCTCTTTCCAGGAGGGGGAGGTGGGGGGAACTTCCATATGAAAGGGGACAAGATGACCGTCGTCTCGCTTTGGGGTGTTAATTTCGAATTTTGGTCTCATTACGGCGTTCTTGGCAAAACGCAATAATATTTAGCCGTCAAGTTCTCCTTTAGGGTTGCAAGTGAAGAAAATGTCAGTGTATAATTATTTGACTGTGTTTTGAAATGCTCTTTTTCAGGAGTCAAATAAGAAAGCTCGAGCCACGCTTAGATTGCTTTCCTTTAGGGGTATAACTCAAAATTTCCGGGGGGCATCCCCACCCCTTTCATATGGGAGTCACTCCCCCTGAGCTTGCTACCTTAACAAATCCAAGAATGCATCTAATGGCCGGTAGGGACTGACTTCGTTATCCTCAGACGGTTTAGCTCGACTACCAGGTTTGATAATGGTTACAACCGCAATGCCAATAATAACAGCCGACACAGTCGTGCACAAATAGTAGATTATCGCGCGTCTACCGATTCTTCTACTGGCCCTGGCATCTATTCCTGCGAGGGCGCAGACAAGGCTGGCCACGATCAACGGAAGAACAAGCATCTTGAGCATATTGATGAAAAGTTCTCCTGGGAAGCCTATTAAGATCAACATCGTCTTCCTTTCTTCCGGATTTTCTACTGCATTTACGTAGCCATTGATCGCCACACCAACGATAAACCCAACCACTACGCCGATCATCATCAAGACAAGAAGGACGTCTTGACGCAATTTGAGTCCAAATGCGACGCAACAACGGACACAGAAATTCTCCTTAAAACCAGGCATGTTAGAAGTTCTGTGAACAAAAAACCGCGCAGAGGCTTTCAGCTGAGCTTCTTTTAAAAGTAATTTTGCTGGAAGAGTTCGCGAGGCGTACCTTTCCGCGGCGTATACATTAAAGAGGCAGCGTGCAATTATATATGCGCAATTCGTGATTTTGCGCCGCGCGTAATTTATCTCGAACGTAAGTTTGCTCTTGGCGTAATTGATATGGTGTCTTATGCTACGCAACATCCCTAACAAAAACAGAGAACGGTAATGGTTCATCCACGTGGAAACACATGGCCAGCTCACGCAAACGAGATGTTGTTATCATATTGATCAATATCAGTAATTGAAATAACTTGGAAACGAAAAAGAGCCTTTGTTTAGTTGTATAGTAAATATTTTAATATTTATTAATATACACTTCCTTGTTAATTCATTTTCCAAAAGAGTGGATTGTAGAAGTCAGAAGTAGCGGGAGTTTTTTTCCACACATTTCTTTCAACTCCTGCCCGTAAGGAGGGGGACATTGGGGGACTGTCAACTCCGCATTACAATAAACCACAACACAGTAAAGGGTCCACAAATAATTTTGTTCACCCAACACTGTAGGTTTAAAATCAGAAACACCGCACACCGCACAATTTGAGATCACCGAAACACGTGATTTTATTAACCGCAACACCGGCACCAATTAAAAATCAGCGACACCGCAACACCGCAAATCTCAGTGTCCCCCTCCGTAAGGTGTCTGAAACAGCGGGGTGTCCGCAAGGAGAGAGTTAGCTGCACCCGACTTTGTTCATTAATTAATTAGTGTAGACAACAATAACCAACCACTGTGTACACAGTCGGGGTCATAACGTCTGGCGACAAGTGGGGGTGATAATGTGAAGGAGATAATCATCAAGTGACACTAAATTTTAGAGACGGCAAGACAAGATTAACGTAGGACAAGTTGGAGACTGTTAACTATGAGTTGAGTCTAAAGCAGAAAGAAGTTGATGTACTGAAGTCAAGCTCTTAATTCATGACTGCCTTGAGCTCCCTTCTCCAAAAGTCATTTAACGTTCTAGATCTCGCGCAAGTTTTTTTTCTGCACACCACATACTTTTCGCAATGCTTAGACTATTGAACCGGCGTTGTTGAATTGTTAGCAACTGTTTAGACAGTGATGTTCACATACCCTCGCATATATTAGGATTACCAAAATATTCTCAAATCAAATATATAAACTTCTTTCGCCTTTTCCCTTGTTTAGTATTATTTAGGTTATACCCTAGAACACTTACCATCTGAAGATCAGAGCTTCAAATCCAGTAGAGGTTCGGTCGAGATACAAATAAAATGCTTTGATTTGCCACCATCCTCCGTCCTAAACAAAAACAAGCTGTGCAATTTGCATTTACAGTGCGTACACCTTTATATTTTCGCTTTCAAGCGAGACGGCAAACAAAGCTGAACGATTAAAATATTTGAAAGCGTATTTTGCGATTTATAAAATCACCTCTGAATACAAAAGAGACTTAAAATATTAGTTTCTTAGAATGGACACAGACCAAAGAGATAAGAATAAACCAAAAACTAACAAGGGTGGTTAGCGATGAGTAAGATTAACACGGATCTTTGCAATTTCAAAGCCTGAAAATCCAGGCTAAAGTTTTCAAGATTCCCAAACCATGAAGTAGATTCTTTAAGTGCCGTAAACTTTAACTTGGAAGCAATTTCTACTAGGCCATTTAGGAATAGAGGTCACACCTACATACTCTCACAGATTACGACTGAACGTTCTAAACGCTGTTTATTAAAAGATATCTTTTTAACTATATTTAATTTTTATACATTCTCCAAAAGGCTTTTATCATGCAAATTTGTCTTGTTCAGCTGTTATCCGAAACGTTTGTTTTTGGAATTGCAAATAAATAGCTTTTTATAATTTCAACGAAACTCAACTTTCAACTAGTCATTTCTTGGTACTAACATGGCGTCTGCACACGCCTATATAGCTAACACATGTGGCTATCAAATGATGTACAAAAAGCTAAGTCGCAATGTTTTAGGTAATTATGTCTCTTTTCGTTAATTATGAGATCGAAGCTGATCTGCCGCATAACAAGCAAGAATGCCGATGATTCTCGAGCATTGGTGACAAGTTCATACAACATGCAGCTGAAACTTGAAAAATGTCTGGCTGAAGTTTTCAAGTGTCCCTGAACAAATATGAAGTATTGTGTTTATAATAATTATACATACACATTCTCCATTTTGGCAGCCTTTTTATTTCAAATCTTTCCAAAATGCTAAAATTTGCAGCTGCACGCCGCGAAATAACAAACAAAACGAAGCATCAGTTTATTAGTAAAAACGTTTGTTAAGAACATTAATGAGGGAAAGGATACGAGGTAATCCAAGAATTACAAGTAATGTTTACTTAACATTTGTTCTCAATGCACAATAATAAAAATGAATTAGTTTAAGTAAAATGGCTGATTTGAATAATCTTAAGCTTATAAGTAAGGCTTAAAAAGAAGACAAAGTAGCAGCAAAGGCTGTTTTTTGTCTGCTCACGCTGTTTGTTTACATTCAGCTTGTCACATGGACACGCTTATCAAGCAATCCTAAGTTTGGCAATGCACAATTCGAGCCAGCTTGCATTGAAACTCTACTGGTCTCCTTTATTTGTCCATTTCGTCGAATACAAGGCAACTTAAAAATGCTTTTCTTGGAGGAGGGCCAAAGAGTAGCGGATCATAATAACAGCCGACTCATGCGCCGATACACTTTCGCGCTCGTCCAAAAAATGAACACCTGATCGCAGGTTCCTAAAAAAATATGATAAACTCATTTTTTCTCTTTTCTGACCTTCTGCCATCTCGGATTTGTAGATGATGCACTTCTGTCAAGTGCATCACTGATCTACAAACTAAAAAGTCCGGAATCCTAAACTAAGAAAGACTGTAATCAAACTGCAACATCTCTTTAATCAGTACTGACGTTACCTTGTAAAAAAAAAACCCTTTAGTGTTGATTCACAATCATTCCGACATCACTCTTGTACTTTGGATATCACTTTCATGATTTTATTCGTTTATATGATACAGATGTCTCATTCCATTTTGTCAAGGGAAGTCAATTTATAGCTGCAATTTTACACCACGTGATCAAGACTGGATAGTTAGCCACATTTGGCATCTTAATATGGAGGGAGGCACAATATTTTACCTAGTCTGCTACACAGCCGTTTTTAGTGTCGTCACGCAACGAGGAGGAGGAGCGTTGAGGAGGAGGAGCGTTGCGTGACGACACTAAAAACGGCTGTGTAGCAGACTATATTTTACCATAAAAGAAAAAAAAAATGAAACATAAAATAAATAACATTTTTTAACATTTCCTTTCCCCGCTCTTTAATTCATTTAGTTGCTCCGAGAGGTTTTTCTCCGGGTACTCCCGATTCCCCCTGTCCTTAAAAGCCAACACTTCCAAATTCCAATTCGATCCGGAACGCACGGACACGTTTAACCGAGTTCATAAGAACTCCTAAGTGCTCCGTAGGTAAAAAAGCAATTTACTATATTTTTTTTAACTTTCTATATATGCCATGAAACACAGGATATAGTTTTTACATTCGTTTTTAATGTTTCCATTTTAACGATCTATAAAGCTGCAAACTACAGTGCGACCTACGCGAAGTGAATTATTTCAGTTTAGTAAACCATACAGTTATACATCTTTTAGCGATAACTTTACATTGACCATTTGAAGCATAATTATTTTTAAACAAAATTGTGCGTGCGATGATGTAACTTATTAATGAAACTATTACTGAAACTAAATTTTAGAATATTTTGCACTAGCGCTTTTCGAAGTGTCTATTCAACTGGCCAAAAAGTCATGTTCAGTACCAAGCATGGGAAATAATTCCAAAAAGAAAAAACAACTGCCAATGTCAAAAGTTTATCCGTTCTTCCACAGCAAAGCAATGGGTTGTCTCGAAACTCCATGGTTCTGGCACTCTTCATTTCTCTTTCTCCAACTTTTCCCCAGCCTTTCCAGAATTGTTCCATTTAGTGAAATAAAAGATACTAATCAACTATGAAACAACTTGATCTAAATTTCCAGTTGAATTAAGACAAATAGTTTGTCGCGACTATTTAGACTACAATACGCGTCTAACAGAGTTTGAACAAAATCTTTTTCGAAAAGCGCTACTTAACAAATGAATAAGAGCCTACTTATTTGCTATCTACAATCTGTGTTTTTATCGTCTTCCGTTTCCACAGCAATGCCCTCACGTCACAGACCACTTGACTACGTCTTCATGTTTTTTCGGTTTCAAATGCGAGGTTATTTTTTCCACTTGAATGGACGGTGACTTGACCTAAGGGCTGTTGTCTACAAAGGCATAAGAAAGACATGAAGTAACTATTATAGGAATTTCAGTATGACGAGTATGTCTCCCTCCCTCGCCTTTCGCTATTAGATGCAACAAGCAGCCTAAATCACCTGTTTGTGACGCCCTCGACTTGCCTAGTCCCTAAGCCTCCACATTCCGCGCAGCCTTTGTGTTTCGGGTCAGGCACGTGGTCCGAGAGAGTTTGTAAGTCTCCCCGCTGTTTATCTCGGATACGTCACCGAAATGCATTCACCGAGAAGGCCTAGGAATACGCTGCAAAGGGGGTAGGCAAGCTCCCAACTAATAGGTACTTCAAACAGTTCCAACGTTAAGTTGGACATATAGACCCAAAGAACACTTACATCTCATTTTCAGGCCCAATGTCCAATGCAAAAGCCTCATTTGTGCAGCCCTCATTGGTCACGTGACCTTGAGTATTCTTCCACTCCTCAGGGTTCGAGGTGTCGTCCCCAACTATTTCAGGCTGACACCTGAAAAGTTAAAAAATATGTTAGCTTTTGTACAAGGGAATGTGATATGAAAATAATGTTTCTTCAGTCAGAGACATCAACGGCTTATACCCTTCTGGTTACTAGTCCATATGCTCTACCACTGAGCTTTGGGAGACTCTTAGGCGGTGCTAAGGCCATAAACTAGGTTATGTGTACAGTATATTGACAGGGACCGTCTCTGGGTCTAGGTTGATCCATCAAAGAACAATGACTCATATCTTTTCCTTAGCTTGTACTTTTAAAAGATATCTTATTACAACGATGTATGTTTTACGTTAGTCGTTCAGTGACTTGCCTTCGGCATATCTCAAAAGATACCTATATAGCCGAATATACCCAAATATTCTGCCACGCCGTTTCCATCTAGAAACCTCAAAACGCACAGTGGCATCAACCCTTCATCACAATACCCTTGAGGTCAGTTAAGAAGCCAGAGATGGACATGGAGACCTAGCATATCTTCTGGTACACCGAAGAAACCTTTGTGACAGGCCTTGCTCTTCCAGTAGGTAGTTCCCACACTTAATTTTCATTATAATATAAGAAACAAAAATACCTTAGGGCTCCTGTTAAACTACAGTTACGAGGAGGAATACCACCACAAGGGTCAGTCCTTTTGCTAGAAGCGTATTACCCTCAGGAAAACGAAGGAAATCAACAGGATATTCCCTCAGATCCAGCAAAAAAGTTATTCTTGAGGTTCCAATTCAAGCGGCAAGATACCCCCAACACTTGGTGGTAGAGCATTCTGTTCTGCGGCTCCAAAGCTCTGGAACAACCTACCTGGTGAAATATCCAGCTTTGACTCTCTGTCAAATTTTAAATGCCATGTGAAAACATATCTTTTTAAACAAGCTTTTAATTTGTAGTAGATTATTTGTTTCGTTTATTTTATTATTTATCATTTATTATCATTTTATTTCATTTTTAAAACTTTCTACTTGCTTGTAAATTTTATTCCTTTTTAGTTTTTCTTTTTAACTTATTGTAAAGCGCATTTGATCATGTGCCATGGAAAATTCGCCCAATATAAGTTTTTATTATTACTATTATTATTATATATTTTTAATATATATTTTTTTAAAGTTGAATAAAATTATTTATTATTATTATTATTATTATTACTTCTCAATGGAATGGGCGGTCATTTGTGGTACCCTCTATGATGACCTTGCCCTGAGAGACAAGTGCCTCCTATCTGTAATAAAAAACAACTTTGCTTACAGAGATTCGTCGTAAGCAAACCCTAACTGCTCAATGGCCTCCTGGTCCATCTCCTCCAGCAGGGACAAGTCGGTCTGTGCCTCCTGTTCACGCATTTCAACATTCACCTCCTCTCTAGCTTCATTCATATTCCCTCTAGCTCCGTGAACTTCCACATCGACATCGTGCACTTCAACTTTGGTTACTGCTGCTTTGCCGCTTTCGACTTGGGCTCTGGCAGATGAACCACCAATTCCGAGATCGACGTCGTTGTATCTCTGCCTTTTCACTGACCTGCCCCGAGGAGTCTTGGTAGTTGGGAAGCCTGTTTCGTCAATTTTACCCTCTTCAACAATAACTTCCAAACCTTCATTGTTCATCCCTCTCCGGGTTGGAGTCATCTCTAGCCTTCCGTCTTCCATTTCACGCTGGCTTTTGAGGTCATCATCATTACCAATAATCTCGCCGCTGTCTTCCTCCGTATCGTTTACAGGAAGAAGAAGGTTTTGACAACAGGTAATGGAAAAATATGGATGTCTGATCCACTGCTTCAGGAAGCGGAAAACGGTTGAGAAGTATTCGACTGAAAGTAAGAGATTATTGATTGAGTTAGGAATGTCACAAGGAAAAAAAACATTAAAGAAGAGTTAAACGTCCACTCCCCCAAAGCCCGAAAACCCTATTTTCCGTGGAAAATTGTTAAGAACAAGTGGTACCATGCTAAGAATATACTTAAAATGTCAGACCTAAGGATTTTGCCTGCAAACTAGCTTTAAAGTAAATTATTATATAGACACGAGTGTTTTACTGGAAAATATGCCACTCGTAAAATTCATAAAAACTACATCCGGGACCCGAGTGGTTTATTTTCCATAATTTCACACGTGAGTTTATCGATGACGTAATTTCGGTAATTTCCCTCTATTATGTTATCGATGTCATTTTGTCTATATAATAAAAAGAACGTTACACGGCGGCTTGAAGATTGTTTTGTTTTACCACTCGAAAATAAAATTCGTATCTTCGCGCCACCGTGTAATATCCTCTATATATCTTGATATCTCTAGTTCTATAATTGACTTGACTCTGGCTGACTGGTAAGATGATTCCAGGAGACATTGTATATCAAGAGCCACTTCAGTGTTTGTACTGGAGCTTTAACAAACAAACAACTAAGAAGATGATACAACAAAATTAAAGCCGGATAAATTACTATGACACCAGTCAGTGAGCATCGTAATCAAAAGGTGTTTTAAGCAATATTACTACTGAAGAGTGGTAGTTGTAATCTTACTAATTAGTTGCCCAATCACCAAGGTGTTCGCCCCAATCACAGTAATCTTGAAAATGAGGGTGTCAAGAAGAGGATCCTCGGCGGGTGGGCGGTTCTCTGCAGGTATCCTGCTCACAGCTCCAATACCCAGATTAACAAATGTAACGGAGAGTGCAGAAACCATCAAGTTATTCTCGAAATAGTCTTGAATAGGAGCGTAGTAAGCAAAGGCCATCCCATAAAGCGCAGCAAGGACGCAAGTCACGCCAACGAAGACTCTGGTTTCACCACCCACCAGAATTAAGCCAGACGTCAGGGCTATCTGAAACCGTTAACGAAGTGCAAACAATTGAAGAAAGAGAGAAACCTTTTTAAAGGTGAAGGGTCTTTCTTTTGTTAAAAAATGAAGAAGTGATAGAAAATTAGTAGGAGAATGACATGGTAGTTGTATTCGTACAGAGGAAGTTTCGCAAGTTGTTAAGCCGTACACAGTAATATTTAAGACAAAATAAGCTACCGTTTGTTATTAAGGCTAATGAGGCATGGTACAAGACAGTCTTTGTCTTTATCGTTTTGTTTTGTCACAGTATAGTAATATAAGTCGAGACCAAACTGCAACCGTTTGTATCAGGGAAGCGGGGAGTGGAGTGAGGAGAAATTTAAGTGTTAGAGCGAGGGGAGGGAAGGGGAGTGAAAATAAATGTTACCTTTCGCGCCATCTCAATCACTTCCCAATACCAGGTCTTTGTTTTGTAGTTTTCATAAAGAAAACGCAATCCTGTCACTATTTCCTTATTCTCTTGAGGAGCCAAGTACCTTTCATTTCCCTCTGAACCCAGGAACACCCTTTTTTGTCTCCAAAGAACAATGATACAAAAGGCTGGAAGTGCAAAGATGTAGGCAAGATTCACATATGCCGCAATGAGTCGCACGTGGTACTGTGAGCCATGACACTTGATGCCATAGTCAGCTTTCAAGTAATCGTCACAAAGCGTCTGTTCTCGATTAATGCAGAGCCGGCGGCAGGCAGGAGGCAGGACATTAGCTGTCTTTGAACACGTGCTCAAGTACGTCACGAAAAGGAAGAAGAACAGGTTTCGGTAAACAAGTTCTTTAGTGTGGGAGATCTTCTTTGTTTTTTCGACATCGGACAAAGTTTTGTCTAAACGGATCATCAACTTTCGCAACCAGAAAATCGAAGCGAACAGCAACGAAACAGCAGCGTTCAATGCCATGGCTGCATACAAGCTACCAAAGGCGTCCACCTTTTGGGAGATAACAAAGATGCCGTATAGTAAGTTATTTCTGATTATCTTACTTTTATCGGTTATTGCAATCACGATATTGCAATAGGGCAATAATCTTACTGTAGAGTTTTAAATGTACTGAAATAAAAGGACCAATGAATTTTGTTTTGCTTTCGCGTTTTGGCCTATCGTCATTATCCGCCATTTTATAGAACATCAACTAGGTCCTCATACTAATACCTGTCAGATATAAAATTTCCCATGGGAATATAGTTATCTTCCGTTCAACCTCTGGCATGGAGGAAACCAATCATTTTTGGTCTCCTGAGCAGTAGTGACCCTGGGAGAAGTTCAGAACTCTTTCCATCTTTTTTTAGGGGTAAGCAGAGGATACCTTGACTACTCCGCCCTTTGTTTTGTGGCTTACCTTTATCCCTCGAATCAGACAGTGCAATGGTGCCATCTGAAGAAAATTCAACTGCAGTACTTCTGAATACTTGGCAATGTCTTCCAAGGCGTCTGGCCATCTGACGAATGAAAAGGCTTCTAAAAGACCATAGGTTACCTGAAGAAAATAAAAAGCATAAATCATCATAAAAACAACCGTATAAAGCTAACGAGGACACTAGCAATTTATGGGTTTGGCATGCACATCATCGGGAAAATCTCTTTTTCTTATAAGTTCGTCAATTGGCCTCTCGGAGATTTCTCCGCCATCGGCAAAAATAATAAAATAAAATAAATAAAAATCTTGTTGAATGAATCTTCACCTTTCTACATTGATATCGAATCGCAATTCAATTTTAATTAGAAGCCATGAGTGCAGTCAATACGACACTCGCTCATTGACAACTTCAAGTAAACAGCTGCCAGGGCGCGGCGGTATGTAGAGGCATGAGAAACAAGGATGCCAGCTTGGCTTTCGCATCGTCAATGCGTTCCAGCTTCTCTTAGATGTCAAAGAGATGCTATGATGGGATTAAATAGGCGAATGGAAGTAATAATGAAAGGAGTGCAACTGCATGGAATTATTACATACACTGAATGTTTAAAGGTAGCCATTACGACACCAGAAAGAGGATCACGTGGTTATACCCATATCAGAAGATCTGTCCTTACAGATAACCCACTCAGACTAGTGAAGGTTGGCCACACCATCGGGGTCTACGTACCCCAATCTTTTCGAACAGTGGTGTGGGTTCTCTTACGTCCAACAAGAGCCAGATAAGTGAAAGCGCTGTGAGAGATGACCTACGGTTTTTTGTCCTTATCCGAGAAAGATTTGGAATTCTAACCGTTTGTAGATGTCATTACAAAGGCAGCACGTACTTTCTTCTCAGTTATTTAAAGACCTGGGAAAATCAGCCATAAATGCTCTTTGTCTTCTCAAGAGGGGTGATCGATTCATTAGCGCCAGCATGTCTCACATGCTATCCGATCTTTGAGGAAAATGAAAGAATACTTGTCGGGAAACCAGTCTTATGGTCTGCATCATACCTGATAAAATCCAATGATAATTTTCAGTCGGGCGAACACGATGTCAATCAAAGCACGTCTTTGTGTCTTCTTCACATTCTTTCTGCTGTACCAGATTATAATTGCAACGACCAGGAGCACGGCAGCGGCAATCAACGCCAACTGTATTGCGACGGCTGTCTTTGTGGGGCATTTTCTACAAGCTTGTATCTGTTTGTAGTATCCGTCACTGCAAATCCCACAGACAGGGCCTTCGTAGCCTGGTTCACAAGGATTGTCTAAGGACGCTACACCTCCAGGGCAAGATCTACACGACAGAGAATATAAACATCTTTTTTTAAAGCACAGTTTTGTACCATGTTTGATTAGTCGTATGTCAAGACCTAATTTCGCCAACATTTGACAAATTAAAAGAAATTAAATAAGATCGATGAAGTTTGAAACAGTGCGAATCCACTTTTTAAGTGACTTTTTGGTTTGTTGTCATCCAGAAATTTTGCTTCCATTGCAACGTGACGTAAGGACGTCTCCTCCCTATTCGGCCTTTACGATTCGAACATATTTTTAAAAAATTACCTGGAAACAAACAAACAAACAAAACAAAATTTTAACTCACTAGTCACTAGTCACAAAGTCACTAGTTGATCATGACCGACTGACCTTTCTCTAGGACACTTGGTAGGTTTCGGCATAGGGTAAGTATAATCAATGAAGTCCTGACCTTGTCCAGGATCATATGCGGGAGCAGGGTTGTTAATATTTGAGGTGAAGTTCCTGTACCGTTCTTTGTGCGTGTAATTCTGCCACGCCCACCAGTAGCCTGGTTTCAAATCCAGGTAGTCTCCAGAGCAATCCAAACCTTCGAATTCGCTTCCTTCACATTCAAAACATTTTCCAAAGATATTTGTTCGATAAAATCCATCCAAACAGTTGCAAGCAAAGAGACCAGCCATGCGTTCGGTGTTTGTACCTAATGAGTGACAAAAACTTACCATAAACAGATATCAGTCGATAAAAGCTAGACTGCTACTGTACTATACCTGTAAAGGACAAGACATAAGAACAATACCTTTTCATTGATTTCGTGATTTTCATGCTTTGATCCTAGTTACTAGCGTAGTTACAATGTTTACCTGATTTTCTATTGGTTTTGTAATGGGATATTTCGGCGTCCCCACGCGGGTATAAAAGCGTGCGTTAGCGTCCTTTTGGTCAGGAAAAGTCAAGTAGGATTCGCGTCGTGACATCGTTTTTGTGGTTTTGTTTTAACCTTTGGTACAAGCGGGACCGATATGTAAGTGATTTCTTTTGTTATTTCTTTTGTTTAGTTTCGTTCTTCGCCTGTGGGCAAAAGTACACGAATGTTACTGTACAAGTATACAGATTTAAGCTTAATTGATTTATAATTGTTTCATGAATGAAAAGCGGATTTGAACACCTGTTAGAGCAACGCCCACACTTTTGCTTTACAGAACAAGGATTAAGATCAGATTTATGGAATTATTGTCTAATTTCAGTTTATGTAGCCTTTAATTAGATTTTACCGTTTTGTTATCGACCTAATCGTTATAGAATCGCTTTATTACGCGCAGGAGCCCATCATTTGATGGGCTCCTGTTACGCGTTATTTGTCTTAGTATCGCCCTTTCGCCAAATTGATAGAGATTTTTGTATTGTTATTTCAGTTTACGGTCAATCTTTGGTCTATAGATTTTGGTCTTTGGAACTGATTTGGAATTAAATCACCGTTAACCGTCACCTTTGGTTTTCCGTGGTTTTCTTCTTTTGCCGACCCGTAAAATAGTCCCTAATCTAACCTGCTGCGACACACCCCTCGAAGTTTCGTTTCTCGTTTGTTTGTTTGTTTGATTGGGTCGTCGCCAGCCACAATACCTGTCTAGGTAAGAGTGATGGATCATAATACGTTTCTGGGAAACTGCCCACCTACCCCTCACCTAAGCCAACATTTTGCCCTAAGTGAGAATAAAAGGGGCTATGTCAACTGGAGAGCATGCGCTCTGAGGTTATGCAAATTACTTTCAACTGTCAAAATTCTATTGTTTTTAACGCGTGACTTTGTCCATGTGCGCTCTGAGGTTTAATATGCAAATTACTTTCAACTGTCAAAATTCTATTGTTTTTAACGCGTGACTTTCTCCAAGTTCTCCGTCACGTCCAAGGCTCCGAATTTAGAGAGGTTAACAAGCGAAATGGGTTTAGATAAGGGATATTTCGATAGAATTTACGGAACGTTTCTTCTCTGGTTATGTTAGATCAAGATTAAAATTGTGACGACAATTTTACTTGTAGTTTTGAAGTAAAACGCATGCCATTCATAAAATAGAGCGCAAACAAAAATTCGACAACAACATATTGTCTTATTCAACAAAATAAATCGAGGTTGTATTTTACAAACGAGCTACAAAAGACGCTAGACCGAAGATAAAAACCAAGACTGTTTTAAATCATTAACAATTAGACTTGTCTGTCGCTAGTGATTTTATAATTTAGATGCTGATAAAACAAGAGACATCAAGTCTTTGTTTGATCTTAGGGAAACATACATTATCGCGCAAAATTGTTCGATCGTGCCGAATCACTGCCACGTCGAGAAAAACAGAACCAAGCATCATTGGTATACTACTCCACTATAAGCAGTCCGTTGATAAAAAGGGAAAGTAAACTCTGCTATTTTCCAAAAATATGCTCGCACGTACACAAACAGTTCAAAAACATGGCATTTACAGGATCTAACTCGTACTAAGCTGCCTCTCTAAGTCCGTTGAGAACAATCTGGACGAGCAAACGGTCGTGTTTATCTTTGCCGTGAATCCAGATAAATGCAAGAAGGAATCTAGCCGAATTTTATAATGTTTCCTTCGCCAGGAGTTTAGTTTCGTCACGAAACTCATGGCCTGATGCTCCTGTAATCGTTTACAAAAAACGGCCGCCGCCAACTCGATAGCCGCTTCATTATATGTCCACATACTTTGAGCACAAGAAAGAGCCAAGAGCCAGCAGCCTCTAAAATAACTCAATAGAAAGGTTCTGTGAACTATAGGGAAGATTCCATCAAAGATTCCATCACTCATTGCGGAGTAGCCGTCATTAACTCTGCCATTACAACGACCGCTGATAAGAGGACACAGTAAATCCACGTAAAAAGATTCCACAGGCAAACAATTTCAAATAACGCCAAAAAATTATTCTGTAATCACCATAAAATGATTCTTAATACAAAACTTCGCTAACTATCGAACGATGGCTGAGATTTAGACAGATAAAAACAGCCTTCCAAAATCTCCGACACAACTTGAAAAATTCGAGCCGACTTTTTCGAGTTTGTTTTCATTGGCTCGCGCATGCGTGTGGGGTGACATAGCCCCTTTAAGTGTTAATTTTGGCTTAGGGGAAGGGTAGGAGGGAAGTTTGCCACACTTCTGCGTACATATACATGGTAATAACATGGAATTTGAATGAACAGTTCTCTCAGTGTGAGTTATAACACGACCTACACTGGGAAAACATATCATACAAGCTAAAGAAGTTTGTTTCACGAAATTTCTAAGGAGAGGGAGAGGATTCGTATTGATTTCTGAGAATGATTGTGCAATCTTTCCTGATCATGAATAATGGCGTGTTTTGACATGACGTCACAGCGACCGGGCTTAGGTAAATGTCATTCTCTTTGGAACGTGAACATTTCGACCACTTTTGGTCGATGACGCGACCAACACTCGCAAAAAATTGTGTTACTTCCGATTGCCTCCAAATTTGGCCCACAGGAAGTCAATAGATTTAGCAGTTGATTTAGCCAATTATGTGCCAAGTTCCAGGCCCTGGGGAGTTTTGAGCTTCACGCAACAATTTTTTCAAATCTAGTGAAAATGGCGCTTCCGTCGGGAAGAATTTTGTCGCGGCTTTTGCGAAGAATGAAAGCTTTTATCGATGAATTTCGACCAAATACAAGTCAAGCAAATTATTTTGGAGGATTCTGGAGGATAACAAGCGAAGTAAACGCGAAAATAGAGGTAATAAAACAGTAAGAATCTTTGCTTCAAATTCGCCGAGTAGGCCATAGTCTGGCACAAATTCTGTTGAAACGCAGTGAAATCCGTCCCGCGGAGCTTTTTGCCTTCAAAGCCTTGCTTATTTTGATGACTTATATCAGTGAATTCATGTTTGCTTGTTTTTAACTCGATATTTCACCGAGAAACTAAAAAATAAAGCGTCTTTCGAAGGTAAATATCCGGCCACAAAGTGACGCTATAAAAGTATCTAGTTTCGCTATGCTAATTTAATAGCACTGACCTCGTGAGTGAAATGCTTTCAGGGTGCTTTCATACTTATTTGCATATTTTGTAGAAGCGTTCACGTGCATCGCGTTCAAGTGAAAGTACACACGGAAGTAACTTTGGTGATGCCATGTTTTCTGTTTTTCACACTGCTCCTACCATGAATACTGCTAATGGCTGGCTGAGTTACAATCCCAACGATTGGACGAGTTATTTGACAGCGATCTATCGAGGCAATGGCGGCAATCCTCAGTTTGCTAATTTTAATTTCGTGCCAAGTCACAATCCACACAATTTGTCTGCTTGTTTCGCGCGGAGTAGCGTTCCTTACACTATGCAGAGATGTTCTTCTTGGCCTGTACCGACTTCTGTTGGCGGCAATGGCCCTTATACTCAGTGTGCTTTACCTCCTTCTGTCAATAATGGGCCTCTATCGACATCCACGGCCTGGAGACCCTGTGTCAGCGAAGACGAACAATGGTCGTGGAAAACCTTTCTTGATTCCCTACCCGAGAAAGTAAACAGCACAGTGAGCGGTGTGATCAAGAACAAGCTGTGCCCCGTGAATACTGAAGGATCGCTTGTTGCAAAGGTCAGTGAGGAACTCGAAAAACACTCGATCGAGACAGAAGAAGAGAAAATAGAAGCGGTGCAAAGGGCAAGGGAACAACTAGTGGATGTATTTAACTTCTGCTGCGTCGATTTCGATCAACTTACAAAACTGTGGAAAGAATACGAGAAGGCCAAAAATATGAAGTCTGATCGTGATCACTGGGGATCAACTTGGACTGTTGATATGTTAGCCCGCTACGTGAAATGGGAAGACGTTGAGTTTAGACCGCGGGATCCAAATATCGACGCCCTTTTCAACCAAGAATTATTTCAGAAGATCTCTGAGAGTATTATTAAGGCAAAGGCAGGTTGGGGCGATAACTTCACAACGGAAATAGATATAAGAATGGTTATCGACGCCATATTACAAACGCTTTGTATTCATAAATACCGGAATTTGAAATTCAAAACTGAACGAACCCTGAAATGCGATTCACTTCCTATTAGTAAGCCAGATTACATATTGTGTTATGATAATGTTCCGGTTGGAGTCATCGAAGCCAAACGACCAGGGAGTTTAATTCAGAAATCCGTGGCCCAGTTAATTCTCCAGCTACTGTCCATCTCTGCCGAGAACACAAACTGGACTTATTTTGGCCTTTTATATGACAGTTGGTCTTCTGTTTTTATTGCAGTGTCCAAAAAAAAAGTTTTGTTCTTTCAAGAACAGTCTCAGCGGTTAGAGCTGATCCAAGATTCAAAAGATTTCTTCTTGGCACTTTTATGGCATATCAAAGACGCAATTGAAAATAGATTTGGTGAAGAGGTCTGAAGACGAAGTTGTCGACTTGTGGGCAGCTGTTTTAGTCAATTAACTGTCAATGAAGAATTAATTGTTATCAATGACCTCCCTATTATACTACTCGTAGCTGGTAACATCGGTAACTGAACCAGATGGAAATATTATAAGGATAATACAGTAAAAACCCGCGACTAAGAACCTGGATTTTAAGAACCTCAGGTGAGTGTTAGGCTTAAATTTGCCAGTTAGGCCCTCTCTAAACAAGAACCGGTTTAGCCTAAAGTTTGAAACAAGTTCTTATTTTCTAAAATCTATAAAAAATTCTACAAACTTAGTCAAAAAAGACAACTCAACATTCAGGATCCCTCTTTGGAGAAACATGTGTGCCTTATCACTCGTGCAATAGTAATTATTGTAGTGCAGGTTTTAACTAAGGAAAGAGCTGAACTGACCACTACATACTTTTAGCTACAATGCATTTTTTTCTTCAGAAAATAAGAACCTATTTACATTTGTGCTGATTACCATTTAAGTAAAAACCTGTTTAGGCTAACTTGGGAATGCACTCCCTATCCGGCAATAAGAGACATTTTTAGAGGCAAGAACGTATGCAACAGATCTATGAATTCAAGTGACCAGCACTTTTCTTCTTAAACATAACTATAAGAAAGTTCTTAAACTAGCGTTGTGAAGTATTTTCTAGGTTGTTATGAGGATATTTGTCATGTGGTATTTATTTAGTTCATTTTATGTTTGCACTTAAAGTTTTACTCGTGCTTAGAGTCTCATTATGATTAGGTTTGTAGATCAGGGTTACTCTGCATTTGTGTCAACAAGTTTTGCGTGTTATTATATTTCTTAGGGTTTATCAACATATAGTCTAATAAGTGTCATTTATCTGAAAGTTTAATTAAATGTGTGTGTCAGACCTCGAAGTGCACGTTTGGGATTATAGCTTACCTTGATTGTTAATTGGCGGGTGTTATTTACATCAGAGTTCCTCTGTTTTGGTTTAAAGTAGAGCCTCGTGGGTTTAGTTGTCAAGTTATCATTGGCTTTTTACCCCTTAATATAGGTTTGTTTATTCTACTTTGGTTATCAACAAGGAATTCGTTAAAGTCCGTAGTAAATGCGTTTCCTTCAATAGAAGACAAAAAAAATACACCTTGGCGGTTCTTTGTCAGCTGCAAAATGATACCTGTATAAAGCTCGGCCCGGGAACTATCAGATATTTCTCCTACCAGGAATGTGGCATGCATTCACCCACATACGTCTATGCATACAGCCGAAATCTGGAAAAATATATAGGTTTTTTTTTTAATCTCCGGAAAGCATTTTTATCATTAAATCGGGATAAATATTTCACATTATATTGGTGTTTTGTGTTAGGATTTCCTTTATCACATACCTTGGTTGAGACTTTTGATCAAGCCAACTCCAATTCCATCCCGGCATCTATATGTCACGGGCTCTGATAACTTTGTTCTCTTATCCTGGGTCAACATACACAGCTGAGCTTAGCTTCAGCGGTATGAAAAGACTTCAAACTCCTTTACGAAGAATCATGACAGGTGAGAGATTGAGCTCTTTTGCAATTCTCTGCATATGAGCACAGGGACGTTTTGATATTGATGGCATTATAACAGAGTTTGCCTGTCATAAGGGTACACATCTCGCCCTTTGCTTGAACCTCCTTTATGGGATCACTGTTTTACCCTTTTTTTGCCGTAAACACTGTACCTTACCGATAACACTAGAGATGGGTAAAATAAACAACTAATTACTGCGTTTTCCTTCGACTTTATTTACTGAGAATGTCCTGCAGAAAGCGCAGGAGATGGCATTTCCCAGACCCTAAATTTAAAAATTTTCCGGGGTAGCATGCCCTTAGACTTCCCAAGGTTTGAGGCGCCTTGGGCGGGCTAACTTTTCTTGTCCTGAGTGCATCTTCCAAATCTCACGCTACGCTGCTGACTGCTGACTACCGCCATCTTATAGCCTATGACATCAATGCCCAAGGATGGAAGAAGAGACTTGGTCTAGAAGGGGTTGGAGGGTGGGAGGGGGGGGG
>BOPM01000083.1:296721-332510 GCA_022179025.1 Porites australiensis | reverse complement strand
TCTTACACTGGTCAGGTTTAATGTCTGAGTCACAACAGGGACCAGAAATTTGTGACGTCATTAGTAGAAAGCGCTATTCAGTGTTGACCCAACTTACAGATATTGCAGCTCTGTAAGGTTCGTGAATATCGTGTCGGGAAGAAGTTCAAGCTTGTTGAAAGACAGTGACCTGGAAATAAGCAATAGCTCACGTTAATTGTAAATTGTTCCCCTGAAAGCCGTTAATTAAGGAAACGCGAAGAAAGATTATGTTATATGAATCATCAAGGACTCATGCCAATGCTAAGGATGCATCTCCCTGTAAATGGAATGCTCTCTGAATAGCTAGAATCCCATAGATTTGTCTTCAAATCAAACAATCCAGGAAGATGGTGAATTCAATGGTCTCTCTATTTCAGGGCAGATAGAGGAACTGCTAAGATTACAGCATAATAAATGATACAACGCCTTTGACAATTTACTAACTTTAAACAGATTACCACCTTAAATATCCGTATTATACATTGGTTATTATTAATTTCTTTCTCCAGCAATATTCCGATTTGAGTTGTAAACTAATTGTCTAAAGATTGATTTAAAGCACCTTGACCGGCATTCTCAAACTCGTTCGCGATCGGTACCCCTTCGTTGTAATGCTTGTCATCAAGAGAAGACGATCCGCTCTTTTTGTCATGCTTTCCTTACAAAAATCTCTTTGAATCTTTTTTTTCTATTCGAACTTACAGGTAGTCTAAATGCCCAAGAGTGGAAAAGATATCGGCATCAAGAGTCGCAATGTTATTTGAACTCAAATTTCTGGAGAAGAAAACACCACAGTATTAGTTTTCCTATCCTAGCTTTTATCCAATAAAGTCTGAAAAAAATAAGAGGGGAACAATAGAAAATCGACCCACTAATGACGGTGATCTCAGCAAGGACACGCCTACAAAGTAGAAACCTTCAGTTTAGTGAATGTGACCAGTTTTCTCTGTTATGAGAAAGGAACCAACTTACGAGTTCGTGGATAGAGGAATGACGTAGATTACGAGAGTGATAGAAAGTCGATCCTGGAAATAAACGACTTCTTGATTTCTTGCTCTGGCAGAGCATGTGAAAAAACGTTTTTGTAACGTTTTTACACCTTTCTTCTGTTTATTTATTAATTTGTTGAACTTACAGACTAGACAATTGTGTCAAGTTCGAAAACAGGCCTGGTGGTAAAACTGAGATGGCGTTTGAGGATAAATCTCTGCGTGGACAAAAAAGACAAATGCAGGACGTATCAAATGAAAGCATTTTTAGAAATTATATTTCACTGCATGTCGAGTGTAAACGTTTCGGTTAGAGTAAATTCTTTAGAAATAAACAAGCCTGAGAAAACGAAGACATTTCGTGACGCCACTTCCGGTCTCCCCGCGAAACCAGTGACGTTTGAGGAACGACCTCAAAAATTCCAAACTGATGACGTGTACTTCCGATTGGTCGTGCCGCGAGGGAAATAGGCCATTTACACTAAGAGGTCATGTGACATCATTTTTATGAAAATGTAAGTTGTATGATTTTGCCTTCAAAAAACGGTTATTGGGTCATATCTTAAACAAAATAATGGTGATTTAGTTTTTCAAACCCGCACCATTTTCTTAAAATGACTACGTTCGTAGCTGGTCACGTGACCAAAATGTGATTTTTTTTTTAAAACTATGAATTACCTCTTTCTGAGCAGAAATTTTGCACTTAAAATTCAAGGAAATTGTTGAAAAATGATGTGGTCACGTTTACAGCACCGTCTGAGCGTAACTATCAAACGTTTTACAAGATGCAAGAAAAAGTAGTTTTGGCCGCCATATTGGAGGGCAAGAGTATGCCCTCCAAAATAGACTACGAGCAGTCTCTCTTTTTTCTTGGTCCGTCGAGTAAATCGCCCGAGACACCCCTCTCACCTCCAACATGGCGGCCAATACAAATCATTCTAGTTTGGAAAAATCAACGTGCCATAAAATATCTCTCCTAAATATGCTTCCTCTCAAATTTCCGTTGTAAGATAATTTTTTAAGCGCTCTGTCAATTTTTGTCATCAACAGGATTCCGAGTCATTTTTTAAAGGAAGCATTGGTCACGTGACCTCTTAGCGCAAGTGGCCTTTTTGCTTCAACAACCAGCGATCAGACAAACTACCCAGATCTGGATAGTGACCTGTCATCATTATGGAATTACTACAATCGTTTCTCAGACGTCTGTCAAGGACAAACCAGTTGGGACGTCACTGTTTCTCCCTAGTTTTGTAAAGAGCTAACTAAAAGCATAGTTTAACTTACAGTTGTACTAAATCTTTCAAGCTGGAGAATAATTGGGCAGATAGCGTTTGGATGTTGTTTGATGCCAAAAAACTGCGGAAAAATGACATGGCAACTTTCAACTGGAGACAGAGTTGATTAAATAAGCTGGAGGGTTGTTTCAAGTATTAGAAATTTACTGAGCCTGAAGCCTTTTCCAAAATTAAGCTATTGACATTAGCTATAAAACAAATAAAATTAATATAAACAAATCCATTTTGCTTGTAAATTATAAGTCCTAAATTCAACATGCCCCCAAAATAGAGGCAATTCAATAGAAGTCTAATAGACCTTATTCACGATACCCGACATATTTGCAAGCGCTTAAGGACTGATGGGATAAAAGCGATGTCACGTGCTTTCTCAGGGGGCAAACAGCTGATAAAATTTGCCAATGCAAGAAATCGCCGTCGAGTTTTTTTATCTTAAAGACAATAATGGCAAATTATGGGTGAAAGTGATCATTGTTACTTTTCTAGATGCGGTAGCGACCGTAGATGTCGTGACAGCAAGTTATAATGACGTAAACTTGTCGAAACTGAGCATGACTATTAAATCCTCCTGTAGTTTTTAAAGAATAAACAAACTCGACCGCGATTAGTCGTATTGGAAAATGCTATCACTTGTTTGCCCCCCAAAATACCACGTGACATTGTTTTTATCCCATCAATCCTAAATCACTTGCAAAGATTTATATAGGTATCGGAAATAAGGTCTTAACTATTAGTTCGTCAAAGTCAGTTAGACCATCATCTAGAGAGAGTAGTCAGCGGATCCTCTTAGAAAAAAGATGACCAGTCATGCAGTCAGAAAAGAGATTCTCAACTCAACTTTATTCAAGTGGTATTCCCATTTCTATATATAATGGCATTCCAATCGTGGAGGAGACAATACGGTTAGGGACGGCGCCGACGACAACAACAACAACGTTAAAAAACAATTGGTTTTATAAGCAAAACTACAGCCCTGCACGTATATCACACTTAAATTACATTTATTTCACGTCCACCGCACGACTTCGATTTGAAACCTCCCAATGCAACCAGGCCATGAACAACGTCCACGAATTTTCCTTTCTCTTTTTGAAGCTGGATAAAGTCCTTAAAAATTCAACTCCACGAGAAAGCGCCTACATTTAGCCTGTCCCAGGCAATCAGAAAGTAGAGCGCAGGCGAAAATTGACGCGGAAAAAACCGAGCGGAGACTAGAGAGGGAAAAATAATATTTGGACAAATTAAATTGAGTGGGTCCACCTAAGACGCAATAAAGTTTGAAAGGCGCAGATTCATTTTTAACAACATTTTCACTGTCGTCGTCTTCGTCGTTGCTTAACCTAACTTATAACAGGACCACGAGGACCGTGCCAATGGATATAAACGCAGGGTGAATATAATACTCACATGTAACGCACGTTCGAAAGACTAGCAAACATGTCAGCTGGCAGATTTTTCAAGTAGCTTGCATACACGTACCTGAAATAGAACGGGTATGGTTGAAATTAAAACACACTATAAAAAATATCTTGGGATAAAGCACTGGCCAGAGTTGTGAAACTTTGCAGGAGGTTGAATATTTTTCAGAAATTAAAATGTCCTAACCTTATCTATCCTATTATAGCTGGTTACCATGACAACCGTTGTAATCACCCCTTGTTAACATGTTTTTTAAGTGATGAGCAAACAGCCACCAAAGATTGAGATAAGGTGTGGGCAATTTTAGGATCCCCTAAGGAGAAATTAACACTTACTTCTCACTTAAGGTAAAATGTTGGCTATGGGGAGGGGTAGGTCACCAAATTTGTTGGTTGTGCGGTATCCCCATATTCTCCCTCCCCAATGTTGTTCAAATTTGTAGACTCACAGAACTTCCGCAAGAGTAGAAGCGCAGTTGATGTCTGCTGGTGAGCGAACATTTGAGCAGGAAAGAGTGTTTCCCCAGTGAGAATACCACTGCCCTTCTGCCTGAGAGCAAAAAGGGCAAGCTGCAATAAAAGTACAACCAGTCATTGGCCTTACTTCAGTTAACCCTATATTGCCTGACATGGTACCCACATAAGCCCAACACCGGTCTATTGGCTCTGTGTTGGCCTAACATTTGCCCCACATTGACTATTAATAAACAGAATCATGGAAGGGGGAAAACAAAAGAATTGCAATGGCAATACTATTTAGTAAACAAACTTATAGGATTTAGAGAAGTTACGAGGGGCCTTCCAGGCTCTCTTAACTTATGGTTCGCAAAGAAATTTTAGAATAAAGTCCCCCTTTAATAATTGGCCAGTTCAATAAATTATGCCCTAATCTGCCTCTCTTCATCATATTATACTAAATCCAATACTTACTCGTAAAACTCACTAGTACATCTTTGCTGTCGGTTCCTGCCTGGCTTGTAGCCTTACAAGTGTATTTCCCCTCCATATTCAGCGCAGCATGAGGGACACCAGTTGAATTATCCAGCACCTGACTACCCCACATTAGGGAGGTGTGTATAGGAGGGGTCCCTGTTGCTTTACACCACAATCTGTAGCCTGGTAATGTTACCACCTCAGAAGCTGGTAACTCTACTCTTGGTGAAGCTGTGGAAATAACACATTAGGGCCGTTTATACGAGAGAAAATAAGCCTCGACTTACATAAGACGCGAAACGACCCATTTATACGACTTTACGGCTTATATTAGACGCGAACTGCTCGTATAAATGGTTCACGGCTTAGTTCGCGGCCAGATCGGTCCAATGATGATGTAGTTTGTTTTGGTGCCTCGTTTTGGGGTAATTGCGTTTGCATCTCGCAACAATGGCTCTGGCGAGCAAAAAAGCTAAACGACTGGCTTTGGCCCGTAAGAAGCGCTGTTTTTTTTTTTTTTTTTCACTGTCTTTTTCATTTTAAACTGTCTCTTCAGTCAAGATTGGTGTTGGGTTCCCAGGTAAAGGGGTGGCGAATGGTAAAATCCGAGACTCGCCGAGACGCTAGTTAGAAATCCGAGCCCGAGACTCTTTGGTGAAAAGTTTCGAGACTCAAAAAAAGTAAAAACAAACCATGCAAAAACGAGACTTCGAGACTTATCAAAAACGTTTCCGAGATTTCGAGATCTTGCCAAAATTTTCCGAGGCCCACGTTTTTCGAGGTACCATTCGCCACCCCTAGGTAATTAATTGGTCAAAGAAAATTGGGAAACTTATGCGAAAGCCTCCATGAAAGATTCGACAGCGATCCGTTGAGTGGTTCATCGAGATGTCCCCACAATCTCAAGCTCGCTGCATATGAGCAGGACTTGTTTTTCTTCTGGGGCACTCCACGCATTTCTTTTTTTACATGAATCTCTATCCGCCATTTTCCACTTTGTAAATGCAAACAAAACTCATTTTCCCACCACTGCAACGCTCGTTTCTCGGCCGTGAAGGTCTGGAATATAATTGCAAACAGAGCATGTGCAGCAGTCGTTCACGGCTTCAGCAAGCCGCGGACAACGTTTGAGTGCTTTTACACGAACACCTTCAAGTCCAGACCAGTCCAAGGTAAGCCACGGCTTGGATAAGCCCATCCCAAAACCCTTCGGCCAGGATAAGCCGCGGCTTGAGCTGGCCTTGGGTTGAATAAGCCGTGAACACAGATTTTGTACCATTTATACAGCTATAGTAAGCCGCGACTTATTTTCTCTCGTATAAATGGCCCTACTATACCTTTCATATTCAGGCATTGGTAGTGAGATACTGTGAGCGATGAAAAGCGTTATGCTACCGAAAACACCGCCTTGGGCGCGAACTCGCTTGCTGCAGTAATCAAAGACTGACTAGCAATTGACGGGAGTAAATTTTGCCTAAAGGTGACGAATTTTATTCTCAAGATCTTCGAGAATACCGCAAACAAATTGGTATGCCATGTTCAGCAAAAAAGTCGGGGTAGAAGTGCCACCTAATAGAACGATATAGGTTCACAAACTATAGAGACTAATTCACAGGCTGGTGGCGTGCAGGGGAGGTGGTAGGAACAGTTGCGAAAATACAGTGAGAGATATTGGCATTGTGCACAATAAAAGTGGCGAACAGTAAGGACGAACGATATCAACCTGAAAGCCCTAGATTCTGATTGGCTAGAAACCAGATATACGCTTATTATCTGTCGACCACCTTTCCCCCTTTTGATAATCACCAAAACGTTCACTTTTATCTCACCGCTTGAAGATAATCCTTCACCTAAGGTGGCAGTGACGAGAAATAAAAATATCTTGACAGCGTTTAAGTGTATTTTCTTCATGGTGTCGCCAGACTAAAATGTTAATTCTTTCTGTGGAAAGAAAAAAATGCAGTGATGATTATTTTTATTTTGCATCTAAACAGAAAATACCCAACTGAACATTAGACAACTTTGTTTCAACCACACTAACAGAATTTTGTGCTTAATCTGACGACGAAACGCTGGTTTTATCGCTATTGGTCCGCGATGTTTACAAAGTGATGAGAAAATGGCTAAACGCGAGAACTTTCTAAAGTCTCCAGTTTTATTACAATGTTTATCCTAAAACAGAAGAGCGACTATACTGAAAACAAATAGCGAAATGTTAAAAACTGCTGAAATGGTTTCGTATGAATGACATCTTAGCATTCATTTTCACCTAGACACTTTCAAGTTATCTAGAGCTCTTCACAACTGACTCTACGAGCGCAGGTGATTCGCCTGATGCTAATTATGTGGCCAGTGATCGAAGTGGTATTAAGCCATTCCCCAGCTTTTCCATCCATATATCTCCCCTTTGGTGCTTATGAATTAAAACGCTGTATATCTTACAGCGGGTTGGACATATACATGGCAGGACGATTATAAATCTTTAACCAATCAGAGACCGTTTATACCGATAATTTCGAATCGAAATCCACCGGACTCTTTGTAATTTCAACATATATCATTCTAGCTCTATACAGAGCAGGTGCACGAATGTTGTCAAAACGATGCAATGCTTTATCATTAACATTTTACCGACGTAGGAGTCGTAGAGTAATGATGGTATTAGTTGAGGCCCCATTAATTAAATTTCTTCATCAACATCCCACCCCAACATCGATCAGCACTGGCCACTCCGATCCCCATAGCGATACCTGACGCAAGGTGAGTATTTAAAAGTCCAGTGGGGACTTGAATGCAGTTTAAATATCATCAACGACAGATACTTCTTTTAAAATGCTTTTTTACAAAAAAAAGAACTGACAGAAACAGTTTTTCTCAGTTAAATTAAATAAAAAATGATAAGAATAAATTTTTTCCGAAGAGGAATAACGTCTTTTTTTGTCCAGAAAGAAAAACAGTGGCTTGTTTAGTTCACAGTTGAGACAAAATTCCCGAGTGAACTTTGTTCTCTTAAGTTGCCCTACTGAGACGATAAAAATTTCCTTCAGTCTTCTGTTTAGATAAATGTAAATCAAACTTTATCATTTCAGAAAACTAATTAAGAGGAGTGATTTGTACATTTTGACTTTATATGACTTTTGAAATCCATTCTTGTTAAGTTTATCAGTCTTTTAAATTTGTTCCAATCGGTTCAAAGAAGATTAAGACAAAAACAAAATAAAAAAACCTCAACATTATAAAAAAAGTTAATTTGCTTCTTCGGTGGTCCACCTCAAGTTTACCTTCGTTTAAAATTACCTATCTCCTTTTTCTAATTATCTTCCTTTTGTATGGGACATCTGGCAAAATATCTTACAAAGGCAAGGAAAAGTTCGAGGATATGAAAGCACGCAAAAACTGCTGTTAGAATTGTTGGCTACATTGCCTGTAGGTTATTTTAGATGTGTGTGTGGATTTTATCGTCTTCTATAAAATGACTTAAGAACTTTAAAGAAGTAAAGCGGAACCCGACTCAGTAAGAGCCATGCAGATGTTCATTTCTCTTTAAACTTTGAAAACTGTCTTCAGTGCCCTCTCGAACAGGTTAATCTTTTATAACGATCATCACTCGAGAAAAAATATTTTAGTTATCTCACTATCTAATCAATATAACCTTTTCAAATCTGTGAGCTGGTTTTCTGAAGCTTATGACCTTTGCATGACATAGGTGTAGACATTATTGATGGCAGATTTTGCTCTTAAGACTAGTTTGCTTTGAGATATATTGTTACGTAATTTTGCACTGTTAGATGTGATTTTACCAAGTAAAAAAAAGGGAGCGAAAATTTAGACACTGCTACAAACCTTCTTGGCTGAGTTTCCCCTACGCAGCTCCGGCAGCAGAACTTCACCTACTTAAACTGGAGGATGCAAGAGGTTTTTCGCCCCGTGATGGCTTATCCAATAGAATTTTAGTATTTCATTTTAGCAATGAAGACTTCTTCTTTCTTCATGGGGTGATCCTCCTTTTTTAAATTTGATGAACCAGATGGCCACTAAAGTTAACTATACAATGAATAGCGGTCGGCGGTCTTTAATTCTGTCCTGGGTCAAAATGTTCTCTGATTGTTTTCGCTCAATCTTCAGTCGTTCCCTTCATCTCGATGGTTTCCATCGGATCCGATAATTGGACGTATACTTTTAAAAAGTGCCAGAGACTTGACGTTGGAAGGGTCCAGATATCCTCATGTTTAAAGACTAAGTGGCAGATCACGAGTCGGATCGAATAAAAAAGGAGGGCTATAAATCATTGCCTTAACTTAGAAAATGTGGATAACTCATCTCAAATCAAAAGATATTTATTAGTTAATCTTTCCGAAAATACACCTTTGTTCCAAGAGGGTCATGGCCATTTGGCAACTTTTCTAAGAATTGAAATCCCGCGTATCATGAAGCCACCGAATCCCGTGTTCCGTTGAGAGCTCTGCCCCCTTTTCTCTCCGCAAATTCCAAATCCCAGACATGAAATAACCTGAATTCCGAATCTCCCCCCAAAACCTCTCTGGAACTTCGTTATTATCAGGTTAAATTAAAAAATGGCCGTGGAAGGGATGAACACAGAGTATTGGCTTAGTGAAACCTTATGATCTGGTGGATTTTGCTTCATCAGTCCTGCAGATTCTTTTCTCTACACCGAGGGAGGAAAACTGGGGGTTTACTCTTCCATTTTATACTGTCCAAGATTGTAGCCTTTGGAACAGGCTCTTCTTTTTCGTGTTTTTCAGGCGAGCCGAGGAAAGCGCGAAGCGGGGGTGGAGGGCGAGTTGCGCGCGTCTCGCGCTCCACCCCTGACCCGCGCTTGCCTTCGCTCACCTGAAAAACGCCAAAAAAAAAACAACAATAACAACAACAACAACGCCTGTTCTGCAAAATAAGGAGAAACGGGAGAAAACTGGAGAAAACGACAAAATCTGTAGGCGGGCGATGGGTGGTATAAATTATGTTTATTTACATGACGTACTAGCCTCAAGGTCGTACCCAATCTTCACTCTAGAATCAAAATATGGCGGACGGTCAAGGCGACGGAGTGACAACGAAAAGACAGTCTTCTAGCGAGGAAGAACCACATAGAAACTCGCCTGAAACAGGCTCACACGGAAATTCATCTACCGGTCCCTCTTTAAATCAGCAAAGTACATCGTATAGTCGTTCACAAGAGCCATGGAATGTTCTTTGGTACTGGATGTCCGTTCATTATTACCACCAATATTATTATCAGCTTTGCTCGTACATGTATTACTGGCAAACTGTTGCATCGCAATCAATGTATCAAGGAACTTTTCAAAGCCAAAGCAGTTATTCTCAGTCGACTTTGCAAAATCAGGGATCTCAGCCCGGTTTATACGCTGGACAAGCCCGGCAAAACACAGCAAACGTTGAAAATAGACATGTACCAAGACCTCCGATGAACGGTGGCGTTTTCTTGCCAGGTACTGCAGTACCTTGGACATATCCAGGACAACAAGCTGTTACAACAGGTAATTTTCGTGTTAGCCTAATTTAATTTTTGTGGACTTGAGCATACTAGAAGAAATAAGTGTAAAAAGTTACTGTATATTGAAATTATAATTTGAACAGTGATCCATCTGGAACACATCAGCTACAGTGAGTCCTGGCACTTGCACGGCTTTCAGACACTGAGTCCTTGACCCAAGCCTATTATGAGTCCCAGAAAAATGAATAAGAGTCTTGTACACTTGTGCATAATGTTAAAATAACATGGAGACAATTTGGAGATTTTTTTTTTTCGGAGCAAAGCTACTTAGGAATACATGAAATTCTGTCTTTCTGATCTCATACAGCAGTCACGAGTACTTTTTCATCCAGAGCTCTTATAAAGGTAATTTTCGTTCTTTTATTCCTGGGCAATTGTTTGTGCATATTCAGCCTCACTGCGTGACGGCTCTTCTGTGTGTTCCATTGCAGATTTCACTAAAAATGTACAACTCTTGTTGCAACTCATTCATAGGAGACAAAAGAAATTCTGCGTTAACTTGAGAATGATTTCACCTTCAGCATAACCACTAGCAGGTTCAAGTTGTAGTTAATTGCTAAACTTTGTTTATGAATTTCTTATCTGTCCTTATTTTTTTTATCCTCTATATCTGTAGTTTCTGAGGTACAGATTGCACCTGTCTCAAGAAGGATATATGCTGAAATACTTGATTTTATCTTCCTGTACCTTACAAAGATTCTGGTGTTTTCAATTTAGTAAGTGGTTGCTTCTGTTTTCTTTTGTGTTAGTAGTGTAATGTTGGCCTTTTTGTGGCCACGCTTTCTGTGATGTCATGGGGTGATTTTTTGTGACATTCTCTTTTACACATTTTCACTGACTTACAGTCCTGTCAGAGAAAATGTCAATCAAATGCAAAGCAGTGCACATATCTCTTTAAAAAAGTGCTTTAAGTTGAGGCAAGTATACCATAACTTGACATTTGATGAAAACTATTATTTTAATGATATTACTAATGACACTGTCTTAGTACAGTTTCAAAGAATTATGTTTACTTTGGCCAACTGTGCTCCCTTTATACTCCACTGCATGAGCTGAAGTGATTAATGTATTAATATACATGGTAGTCCCACACTGATGGCCATGCTCAACAGGATGATTATCACATATTATCATAATTATGACCTGTATGGTCCCCCGTGCAATTTTGTTGAAAAGCCATATGAAACAAAGTCCCTTATAAAATTATGGCCATACAGGTCAAAACTATCACTTAGTGATAGGGCTGGAAAAACCTGTAGGGCCCTACTAGAAAAGGGCAGTGATCAATACGGCTACGCTCAGTCAGAAAATTCAAATGCACAGCGGTCATTGATAAAATGCTTATTGACTGAGTTGGGTCAGGTCAATATTTGGTTCTCCGTCAGGATGGTCAAGTAAAAAATTTTCCCTTTCATTTCCCCCACTCAATCAACAAGTATATCGTCTTTTACATCACATTCACTTACTGAAGTTACATTTGCTATAATCAATTATATTTTTAACACTATGCAGTACAGCCTCAGTATTGATGATCCTAGCAGTATGTGGGATAAATGTCTCTTTTGAAGAAGTGAATATTCTAGCTCCCTATGAGTCTCTGTAGCTCAGTCAGTAGATAGAGCACCATTGTTTGGGAGGTCAAAGGTTTAAATTTTGCTGGGTACTCAAGGTTACTTTTTTTTCTTATTTTTGTACTTTGAAAATTAAGCATATTGACTTCTTTCTCGTTAAGAATTTGCTTCCAATTCAGGCATTCTTGAGTGATGATAAATATACATTTCTACTTTCAATCTCTGACCTTTTTCATTGGGAATGGTTGTCAATACAAGAATTTTTCTTTTGCAGTGACGACCTGGAGAAATATAATCAGTTACAGTACACACTTCTCAGTGATGATGAAGATCTGAATCTTAACATTCAAGATATCCAGGTGCTTCTTATCCAAGCTTTGGTTTACAGACTGCTGGTGTTTGCATATGAGGTACAGATTCAGTAGAATTTTTAAAAGATAGCTAAGAAATTAATACAAGGAAAAGAAAAAAATGTTAAAAATGAAATGGGGGTGAGGATTTTTGATCTGTTGACACAGAAAATAATCTTTATAAGTGTAACGATCATAGTGTCAGGTCCACTTTTTGTATTTTTGAAGGCCATTAATTTTGTTTTCAAAATTTCCAGCATTAAAATCTGACAGCAGCTCTCCTAATAGTCAAACCCCTCCTTAGGGACACCTCTGTAATACCGGCATCTCTCTTTTATCGACTGTTCTCTTGATCTCAAAGATAAAGAACTTCATAAAGCTCCATACATATTTTTCTAACTCTATTAAACAGGCAGACAATTGGCTCTGTATCTTTGATGTCCATTATTATCAAGATTTCAGTTCTGTTACCTCTATTGTCATTTTATGGGGGTAAGAAAAGAATAGTTACATCCAGTGGAGGCATAGGGGTTCTTAAATAAGATGAGGTTTGGATGAGGTGAAAATTTTTCCAAGACTCGTGACTATTCTGACTAGGAATGTTCCAGTCCTTGGCACTGTGACTGTGCAATTTGAAATATTTTTCTCATGATCCTTTGCAGGTGTTTTTCCTAATGGGTGGACTACATGGGAGTGTGGGAGGAGCCACACCTGGGAAATATCTCATGGGATTGTCGGTCATTGCAACTGATAGCATTTCTACAGTGGCAACCGACCCAGCAGGTGACCGAGTGAGAATCATCCCTGGAGGAAACCTTGGATTCTGGAGGTAGGCTAGCTATAAAATGCAATTGCATAACATATACGTGTAGTCGCAAAAGTGCTTTTCTTTCATGTCCATTACACCCCAAAAACTAGAAGTCGACCTTTCTTACTAACAGATTAGTCTGGTCATGATGTGAACTTGATTACCGGGAGTGTGATTGTGATAATTATTGTTAAGTCAACATATAGTCCCATATAACCCTAGAAGAAATCTTAGGTCAGCTAGCAAACATTTATTCGAAGTACCGAATGTGTGCCTGAAGAGCTATGGGGACAGGGCCTTTTCGGTCGCTGCCCCAAAGCACTGGAATGATATTCCCTTAGACATTAAAATAAGTGGATCAGTTGATGTTTTTAAATCTAGATTGAAAACTTATCTTTTTAGACTCACTTTCAATTGACTTTTTGTTTTGGTGCTATTGTTAGTTAGTTATTTTCTTTTTTTGATTGTAAAGCGATAAAGAGCTTTTGTATATACCGCTATACAAATAAAGTTATTACTATTATTAGTTATTATTAACTCAATTACCAGAAGTCTGGTTGTGTCACCACCAGAACAGATCGTCGTGATCCATCACTGTCTGGTGACCCCCCTCACACAACATACATACAGTGATAATTTGAACTCTCTCATGACCCAACTACCAAAGAGTTGGGTCATCAACCTATAGCCACCACTGTCCTGTGATACGCAGATAACAGGCACACATAGGAAGTATTAATCATGATTTCTGGTAACTGAGTTCACATCTGTTTAACATATCATGACCTGACTTCTGGTAGACGGACTTCAATATTAGACGACCAGACTCAGTCTCTGTGTATTGGGCAAGTTACATTTACCTTCACTTAGGGATTATTCGTAACATTTTTTGTGTTTGCTTGCGATTGGTGAATTGAAAAACCTCACTCAGAAAAAGTAGTTTGAAAAAAGTGATATAATGTTATTATTTTGTTGGATACAAAAGTGGATGGTATAGAATGGCTGGGAAATTTGCCCAGTATAGAATAGAAGGTTGTGTTCTCTCTGTAAAAAGAGTGTTTTTTTTTTCTGACTTTATCAACAGATCATTTTTGAGGGCCCTGCTTAAAAACTTCTCCATGACGTTCCTGTTTCCTGTGTTTTTAACAGTCCTGTTTTTTGAGCATAGTCGTACAGCCTATGATGTCATTGCAAACTCAACAGTGGTAGTTACTAGTGCTGCTCCACTGAGACAACAGGGCAACCAATTGAATCGGAGACAGTAGGGTAGTAATTTGGCTGCTTGTTTTAGGATGTACTGTACATTAAGCATTTTTCAAAAATCTTGTATCCTTGAATGCCGAGATTGTGATTGCAAGCAGGGAAAATTTTGATCTCAAATCCTTGAAAGCATTTGTGATGAGTCAAGTGGTTACAGCTGTATGCTTTTGTGACTAGAGTCAACTCCCTTTAATACATGTAATAGCAGACACCATAGGGACCTCGAGTTAGTGTCCTCATGCATTAGCAAGAGTGTGTAATAGGGGAAGTTTATTTCAGTCAAACTTCTCTAATTTATTTTTGCCTGGGATTTAGCTGCTGCCCTTAGAGTTATAAGTGGGGTACTTATAAATGGCATTTTACAGTGTACTTTTATTTTAACCCAATGGCTACCTTAGGGCGCTTTCCATTATTTTGTCAGAACTTGCTGGCCGGACCATTGCCGGATCAGTCAGTTAGCAAATGAAATTGGCTTTTTCCAAAGGGTTTTGCTGAAAAATCATCTCCTTTGTGCATACTAGTTAGGATTTGACTGATCTGGCTGGATAGTTTTGATAAAAAGTGAAATTCTCATTATGACAAGAATGGTCTGACCAGTCAGAGTTCTGACAAATGGAAAGTGCTCTTTTTTTTTTGTCCTTCCCTATAGTCAACTGCTCCTTCTATTCAGTAAATGATCACTTTTAAATGGAAACTTTCTCAGTGCACATTTAGAGGTTGTAAACTGTTTTTAATAAGCACCTTTACTTGTGTAAAAGTAACAGGAAGCATTTAGTAATAAATTTACAAATAAACGTTTAGTTATCTCCCTTTAGTTACTTTCTTTGCTTCTTTGTTGCAAATTGCATTTTTTCGAAAGGTACCCCAAGCTTGGAATACACTCTTGAAATAGATTCTATACATTAATCTCATGATTGCATTGCACAAAACTCTTTTATGTTGCTTAAATTACAAATATGTACAACATCAGTGCTGTAAAATTTTATACACTCTCTCTGAACTTGGGGTGCCTGTACTGACTATTTCTTAGTTTTTGAAAACTGATCACTGGCATACTGGAATAAAAAGTGGAAATAGTTTAATTTGCTGATGTGTGCAAATTTGCCCATGAACAACTACAACAAGAATAATTTATTTATTTATCTCAACATCTGAACCAACAGTTTACAGTTCTTTTTGTTTTCCCTTTTAATTGTGTCCCCTTGAACTTCTCATTTAATTGTACACATAGCAACAAGCAAGAATTAAAAGTAATTTTCAGATTAAAAATTTAATATTTAAAAAAGAAAAAGGGAAAATCATTGACACTTGTGAAGCCTTAATTGATGAGAAGTACATAAATCGTTTTTTGCAACTCTAATTATTATATTCAATTGTATATTAAGTAACAATAATGATAATTTAAACAACTAAGAGAAAAAAGTTAAATTGGCCATGCTATTAATTTTAATACAAGCATAACTAACATGACCATGAAGAGTACTTAATAAAATATTATTTATTGCTGTTAAACGATTTTTTGTCAATTGTCACATATATACACTCTCTTAATCTTATTTGTATTCAGTAACGACATTTATTGATAAAGTAAGCTAGAAATCTACTTATTTCTTGTTTGATATGCTTGTTTGCTCTTAGCTTTCTGTCTCTTTATTAAAACATAGGATCCATAAAATGGAGCTGCAACAACACCTGCTCCCACTATGACACACCCAGCGCTGAACACCAAACCAGCTAAAACAGGGACAAGCATAACCTGTCCACTAAAAAGGGCACCACGCACTGCAATCCGTTGAACTGGTTTGTCAGGTTTAAAGTTGTATTTGCAGCCCAAAATGCTGAAGCGATCATAGTGGTTTCCCAGGAATTTGACATGATGATACTTGCTACCACATCTATAGCAGAATTCTGTGTGACACCTGTAAAAACAGCAATTCATTGAACATGGCTTTTCACATTCATTATAATTCAAACAAAGAGAAAAAACTGAGACTTTATGTGCTTTTCTGACAAAGCCACGAAAATTGCAATTGATGAAATGGATCTTAAAAATAAAAGTGACAATCACATTCCCATTCCAATCAAGTTGGACAACGTTAGTCATGCGATGACAACAAAGAAGTCTGTCAAAAAGTCTTCTGCACATTCAGAGTTTTTGTTTTGCCTTCTAATAAAATCTGTTGCTTAGTTTTTATTTTCTTGTTTCTGTCATCAGCCAGTCAGTCACACAAAAAAAGAAAAAACAATTTCCAGTGCCTTGTTTTCCAACCCATTTTCTTACACTATTGGACAAAATTCACTTTTTGTGTTGCTGAAATTTTTTCAAAAAGTGCTATGGTGCCAAAACATATGGTATTGATATGTCATTATGATGTTATAAGGAATAGCAGAGGCTGATTATTCTTGGCTATAAAATATTTATCAAATAATTAATGATATTTCTAACTTCTACTCTCTAACTTAATTTCCAAGATTGACAAATACTTATCTAGGTTTTAAAATATTTATCAATAAATGATATTTAAACTTTAATTAAAGTCAAATCCTGCTTTATGGACACCCACTTAATACAAAAAGGAAAATAAAGTTCACTTTACTTGCGACTAAGAAAAAAATCCTTCTCATGATAAATTTAAAAAAAAGAAACAACAAACATTTTTAGGTATAGGGAGACTGCGACTTCAACCTGCCTAAAACTGACACCCCATTAGTATGGACACTTTCTATGCCCCCCCCCCCCCCCCCCCGACCCCCAGTGTCCGTATTTAATGGGGTTTGACTGTAATTTTTTGATAGGGAAGAAATAAAATTAATAGCAAGTGTCTGATCCTTTCTGTTATTCTAATATATTCTTTTAATTTATTAATGACATTATTTTTTTGGAAAAGTTATATTGGACACCAGACAGCTGCCGCAGTTTATCCAAATATATCTAGACACCTCTACCTAGCAGTCAGTCAATCAGTCAATCCAAAAAAGAGAAGAAGAAAAGAAAGAAAAACTTGTTTAGCTGTCCCTCATTATTCCAACCTATTTGTCCACGTTCTTGGCCAAAATTCACTGTTTTATGTTGCTGAGAAGTTTTCAAAGTGTTCTATGGTAACTAAATACCTGGCATTGATATGTCATAGATATTATCATGATAGGAGATAACACAGGTTGATTATTCTTAGCTATAAAATATTAATCAAATTACCAATATATATATTTTACTTTTACTTTATACTGCAGGGGGCTTATTGCAAGCGAAACGCATTACTCAATGCGACTTAATCCAAAATTTAACCAATATTTGACTACGTTTTAATATTATAATTTTTTGGGAGAAAGAAAGTTTACTTGTAATCCGATCCTTTCTTCCCGGTTTCCGCAAATATTAATGGTGTTGTTGATCGCGTGTGCGAAAGACTTTCAAGGAAAACGCGCGCCAAGAAATAGTGACAGAAGCGAGAAATGATCTACATTGCTTCTTATGGAAAGATACAGTATACGTCTTCGTAATGCATAAACAAAGAATTTTAAAAATCGCACCTGGTGCAAGACATGTGGTCACATCCGCTGGATTTTTGAATAAAAACACGACACTTAGGACAGCGACAGGCATTGCGAGCGGGTTGCCCGCGGTTTTTGGCCCAAATCTTCAATGATTTATCTCCTTTACAGAAGTCTTTGCAGGTTAAGCCGTAATGCCACGGTGCTTGACAGGCGAAACACCAAACCAACTGGCATTTCACGCAAGTAACCTTCAAATTATCCGGCCTAGAACCATCTTTTTCCTTTTCCGCAGTAGTTGAATTTGATTGCTCCGGGTGATGATGAATTCGCGAACACCCTGGGCAAGTTTTGATCAAAGGATTCTGTTCGATTTCCACCTTAAATTGCTGGTATCTCTCGAACAGTCGGTCGGACACAAGTTGTTGTACCTCTTCGTCACTCATAACAGTGTCACAGTTTCCAAGCGGACACAAGATCTTTATGATAGCATCTTCAATTTTCGATTGAACGTGTGCTTCCAAACACGCGGTACATATCACTCCAGCACAACACCAAGTACGAATACTGTTTTCGCTAGTTTCTAAAAAGCACACATTACAAGGAATCGACATCTTACTTTACCGTTCCAAGCACCTTCTACACTCTATCGCTACAATCAACAACAATTGTCAAGTCGGCGATAATTTAATATAGCAGTTCCTTTTTGTATACACACGTGACCACGTCTATTTTCGGTTCACACGTCAAAGTGGGACAATAAAATGTTATTGAATTAAGCCTGTATTTAAGACTGAAGGATTTCAAATGTCCCGAACTATATTTCTATAATAAGAAATTATTAGAGAATGACCCCTACGGTGAAAATCAATAGTATTTTAAGAGTGTTCATATTTCAGGTTCCCCGTTTTTATCCGCTGACAAAACCACGGGCTCACAAGGTGATGGGGTAAACCCATCCGTTACGTTCCAGATCATCTGGAACGCAACTTCCTGTTTTCTGCTGAATGAATCACACACACGGGCAAAAATACTCCTATTCAATTTATTAGTCACCATCATAATTTTTATTTTCAACTCTCTTATTTATTTAAAAACATGAGGGGATAAATTTCCATAAACAGTAACAAATTTTTCTCATAACAATTCCACTCTACTGTACTTTTTTAATTAACGCATTTCCAGTAACCTTTTTATAGGAGACTGTTCGTTTTTTACCTGTGAGGGGGGAGGGGGCAGCCATTTTGCTAGAGGATCATTCAAAATCTTGATTCGTTTTGGGGGCGTCATTTTCAGATAAAGAAACATTGCCTGTGGATCATTTTAATGCACTTCATGCATGTAGCACAAAGCAATAACAAACATGAATTGTAAATGGCATGTAACAGCTGTAAATAGTCTACATCAATCTTTTAAACGTGACTGACTGTCAATAAATTATGTGGCGACCTTCGTCATGATTTGCAGCTGGAATATTCATATTTTGCACAGCAATTGGGTGGGGGCCGTGTTCATGCAGGGGTAATAGGTAAAATTTATAGGGAGGCTTTTTTTAAAAAAGAAAAAAAACTAGCAGAGAATGAATTGGGGGGGAGGGGGGGAGAGGGTCGGTTTGAAAACTTTGCATCACACACTCCATTATCTGAATGACTGATACAGGCTAGTTTACAAATCTTCTAAGCTTTCTCAAAATGGCCGCCCCCTCTCAAAGGTAATAAACAACTAGCCACTAGTGGCTCTTTCTCTCTACATACAAGCAGGATACTTTCATCAGGGTTGTCAAAAGTAGCCGGCTGCTGGCGAAAATCCCTGCCTACTTGGTTACCTGCTGCAAACTAGCTCTGAAAACTTTATTGGCTATTCTTTGGGCCATGATTCAAACACTGACCAACAAGACAGCTGTCAAGAGGAGTTTCCTGACTTCTAGTCACCAAAGTTTCGTTATCAGACACATTGGTGACGAGCCTCACACCCAGGCATTTTTAGGGGAGTCTAATACAGGGAGGAAATAATAACTCCACTAAAAACACGTAAATAAACTGCTTTGCAAATGTCATGCAAAATTGCGATTTTTGTCTTTTTCATTTATTCAAAAAACCACCACCAAAGTGATTGATTTTTCATGACAAACTTAGTAAAACTGCAAAATACATTTGTATCATAAGGATTTGTCGCAAACTAATGGAAAATGGCTCCTTAACAGGCTAATTTTTACAATAAAATGTATGGCGTCACACCATAGATTTCCTTGTAAAAATCCACTAAGGTGCAGGCTTCTTATCTGTTAGCTTACTAAAAATCCTCATCAAAGTTTGCAGTTTTACTAAATTTGACATGATAAATTCAGGGCTCGAAAAAAGTCCCATCCGGTCGTCCGGGACAAGAAGATTTTCTTACGCAGCAAGTACATGTAAATTGATCTAAAGCTGACAGTATTTTTGGGTGTATATGAAAAATATGAATAATTATTCATAATATTATTGCAAACATTGCATAACATCTGCAAAATGGGTTATGTGAGACTTATTAGTGACAAACTGTTTGCAATTTCAAACCCACGGACACCACTTAGAAAAACCTAACCTAGACAACTGTAACAAATCCCTCTTCTAAGCCAATGGAAAGAATAGTGTTTGAGCAAACATCTGCTGGTGAGCGCCTTGCATACATAGAAGGGAATGATCCCTAAACAGGCTGTGTGCAGAACAACTTTCATTTTCTTCTATTCTTTCGTTTGATAGAATGTTCTAGTACTGTATTATGTTCAAGATCCCCTTTTGAGATGGGCTGTCCACAGACAGGACATTTAGCTCTACCTCGCCCTCTGTTAATGTGCTGAACGATAGCATCGTGATCGTAATTATGACCACAAACTTTACTCTTCATGGGTTTCACCATCTCCTTCATGGTAAGAGGGCATTTGGTCTTTTCTGCTGGTGCCTAAAGAGATAGAAAATAGAATGCTGTGACAATGTTTCATGAGGAGAGCTCAAGGATGCTTACACTTACAAAACTATCTGAGAGAAAAATCCATTGGGGTAACCACTCATCACCACAGAATCCCCATTTGGTAGTTTAAGATACAATCATGTACAATAATAACAGCTGCAGCAGCAAAAACATTCCTTTGAAAAGTGAATTCATGTTCCTTCAATATTTTTTATCATGATTACTCTGACCCGCTTACTTTGACTCAAAACCAAGTCCAGAGGGAGAGAGAAAAAGCTTGTTTACATCTCCCAAAAACAGTGTATTGGAAGTTGAGTGAAATACATGCACCCTATGTGTAGCATGGGACTGAAACCATTAATACTAACTTGAATGAAAGGACTACAATGTACTTCAAAACATAACCCCTAAGTACAAAACAAAAAGGAGTGCTTTGTTAGCCTCTAACAGCACTTTCATTCTTTAGATTTTGATTTGAATATTTGCTTTCAGGCCCGAAAAGTTACTGGGACTTTCAAGAGAAGGGCCCTAGGACCCAGAAATCCAATCAACTAACTACAACATGACTATGCCCACTATTTGTTTTTCTCTTCCTCACCTGTGACATCACAATGTCTTCATCTCCAATTGGCTGTGTGTTGGCATTCGGCATAGGTTGTCCTTGATGGTGAATACTCCAGACTTTCTCTCTGAATTCTTTAACCTTCTGGTGGCAGTCCAAGTCTGAATCTTTATTTTTTGATTTCAAAGAGTCGAGCTTCTCTTGGAAGATTTCCTCAATGTTTGGAATGTCATCACTTGAAAACAATAATAATATTTAAACAGGTAAAATTTTGAGGGAACTATTTGCAGTCCTGTTAAAAGGCTCAGACTTAAGCTCTGTGGTTGCAGAAATTTCTGATTGTTATTTGTCGCATTTTGGATTTTGGGATCATTTTTCTCAGTAAATTTTGGAAGGATGGAGTTCCACTTCTGCAAAGCATGAAGACATACATGCCATTGTTTTTAGGTGAGGTATTCAAAGAATTAGGGACATAATGGGCTTTTCCTGGAGAGCCCTGAAATCTACTTTCCACATTCTCTTTCTTCACTCTCCAGCCGGTCGTCAAGTAATTACAGTTGTATATTGGACAATAACACCTTCTGAAGCTCAGGTTGGTGAAAAAACACGGTACATATATGACACATTAAACATTTCTTTTGAACTTAAGCAAACTGTGGCACTTGAAATCACCATTTTATCGTGGTTCAATCAGGATTTTAATAGCAATATGATATTGTGGTTCAATTTTATGCACATGTCATTGGCTTGCCCTAGGGGAAGACCCCCAGGCCAACCAGGGGAATATGTCGGGGAATACAGGGGGATGGATTGGATTCTCTGCCCCTGGGGAGGGGAAAATTCACGACATTGTTTTAAGTTCGAAGGGAAGAGGGTGGGGGAATTGCAAATTTTGTAAAATCGTGGGCAGTAACCATGGGGATATAACAGGGATTTATCGCTTTCCTCAAAACATTATCATGGGTAACATCAAGCAGTGAAAGGAGGAATATGAGCTTTTACCTGACTCTGCACATGTACGTGACAACAGAGAGAGGCCTGGAGAGGAATGTCTCTCTTGAGGACTGGGAATTTGATTCAAGATCATTCAACACAAGATGTCCCAAAGAAAAATTACTGAGAAAATGTGCCCAGCATAGTAAATTAATTTTGGCAATCCACGCATTGCTTGGTTATACTCTGGATATCACATGTAAAAGTACTGCTCCTGTTCCTGTTCGCAAAAAAGAATAATGATATCGCTGGTATTTAAAATTAATACATAAATGAAATACAATGAATAACTGTAATTTTTGAGCATCATGAGGTAGATTGTTTCAGGCCATCTTAACTAGTCTGTGGAAAAACTACCAGTCTCTCCTGACCTTGGTGTATCTGTCTTCGGGTGTTCTTTCATTGCAGTGATTTTTGTTCAATAAAGATATTATACTACTTCTCCAAGCCTAACATGGATGAGTAAAATTTCATCCTAAATATAATAAATATAATAAAAATGCTTCCTTTGCAAATGAAGTGAATTCCAGTTATATGAGGTGGATATCAGGGGGGTTTTCGTTGAGAATCACTTGACCCACGGGACTTTGTCACATTAAATTCCCCCACCCCTGGGGGAAATCCTCAACGTTGCTCCATCCATTTTACAATCCCCCTGGTTGGCCCAGGTGTCTACCCCTGGGGCCAGCCGATGACATGTGCATTATCCTTGGTCTATTTTTTTATTTCTACTGTTTTTGGGTATGGGTTTGTGTGATAATGAGTTGGAAATAAAAGAAAATTAAAATTAAATCAAAAATAAAATTAAACTACTATAAACACAGGAACACAGCCTACACAGGGTGGTCCGCTTCTGATTTAAACAGTTGTGTAGTTTTGGGACCGAAATGTCACCACAAACTACTTTCAAATTTGAATCTAAACTAACTCACCTGGACACATCATACTGGCGATTAAACGCTGCTTTTGCGAGTTCCACAGCTTTCGCCCATTGATCCACTTCCCTTTCCATGTCGACGTATTGAAGCATGGTGTCTTCAAGCTCTTTCACTTGTTCGCTGTCCTGGGAAACCTCTTCCAAATCCAAAGCTACGTCTAAAGTAACACCTAAACCATTGTCTATGTATTGCTTAACTTTTTTGACACTTTCCACGGCATTCTCAACGGCCCTAAAGTGAGCAGGCATTTCGCATGGAAGGCGATGTGTTTGCAAACTTCAATATGGCGCCGCAAAGCAAATATGGCGCGATTTGGCGCATTCTCGACCCCAGTGCTTACGGGTTTGGGAATGCGCGCGTAAGCTTATGCAGAGGTGGCCCAAACTCACGTTACGAGGGAAGGGTGTAATGAATATCATGCTACTTTTGCGAGCAGAATCTATACAGAAGATTGGGAACAAGCCATATCAGATTCCATGATAGTCATGATAGCTTAGTAGAACCGCGTGAGTCCGTGTTAAGGCTACTAGCATGCTCTTTACGTCACTATGCGATATATCCTCGATTCCAGACTTTTTGTCGCGGAACACTTCTGTCAACACTGTCGACTATCTACGGCTTTCCAAGTTCCCCTTGATGCAATTTGCAGGGGCACCCAACGGCAATTTTCGGGAAAATAACTGTTCGGAAGACGATTTGAGATCTAGAATTTTCGGAGCATTTGTTGTAAGGTTTCTTGCTTGCCTGCCTCTCCTAGGATTTTCGAACATCTACAAAATGATATAATTACCCATTTTTAACGGATTTTGACCCTAAAAAAGGCCACCTAGAATTTTCGGGAGCCTTTTCCTGGCTGAAATTTTCGAGAAGGTAAGTTTTTATCCCTATAATTTTCGGATCACTAGACTTTCAGCTAGGAAATCTGAACAGATGAAAAGTTTTTAGCGGATAAAAATATGCCTATATCTACCGTTTGAATACTAAAATACGTTGAACAATGCTATGTTAAGTGGTTTTGAACTGTATCCTCGTTGGGTGCCCCTGAATTTGTTTTCCCCACAAAATTTGCGTAAATTTTGTTTTAATTTCTCAAGGGTCGAATGTTGGTTGCAAGAGAAATTGAAAACAAAGCTTTTGCAAAAGTTTGTTGGAAAAAAAAAACTGTATTATGGGGAAATTGAAAGTCGAACTGACAGATTTACAGCTTGAGCTTGGTCTTCCTGGGGTGAGTGGAGGTCAAGTTGTTTAAAAACTTAATGCATGGGTCGGTTATGAAACATTTTTAGGACTAGCCAATCACAATTCATTTCGCGTTTTTTCATGACACATTTCTAGTCAATTTGCCCTCGTCCTTGTATATTATTTTACTACACTTACAATTGTAAAATGAATTTGTGTCGATCTTATAAAACTACAAACTGAATGCGTGGCAACTGTCGTCATGATAATTGTTTTCATTTGGCAAGAAAATGGAAGTGAATGACATTTTGAAAGCCTCTTGGCTGAATAGGAAGAATTTCTCCAAGGAATATAATCAAAGTGAAAAGTGCGATTTGAACATTAAAAAAAGAAAAAAAAAATACTAAAAAAAAAAGTTCATTAATTTGCCTTTGCGTCATTCAGTCAAAAATTTGCCTAAAAACAAACAAAGCTTGTAAATACGTCATTTGCAGATTTCTTTTAAACGGGAAGAAAGTGTCTTACGATTGACGTAAATGATAAGGTCATGTTTGAACAGTCCTATGTCTTTGTAAAAATTTCCAACGATACATACATTATATGTTCTTTTTCACTATACCTTGGTGTTAAATAGTACACCTACAAACTCATGAAACTCAAATGTAATTTTCTCGGCATTACTTCAAGTGTTGTAAGTTATAGCGTTGTGCTCGACCAACGTGCGTTAGGCTGCGTTTTAAAATAGAGTCTGTAAAACTAAAAGTGGTAATAATTTTTGTAGAGTGACTGAACATGAACCTTTCGTTAAACAATTCTGGACTGAAATACTGGAGCAACAGTCACGAAGTTTTATGGAATCGCTTTCTAGTGTTGTGCTTCTTGTCTGCTGTTTATCTCTCAGTCTTGGCGGTTTTAACAACTCTCGCCAACGGAGTTCTACTCATAGCTCTCTACCAAGATCCTTTTAAAGTCTTCCGTCAACCGCCTACCATCTTCATCACTGGTTTAGCAGTTGCTGATTTTTTAACCGGCCTTGCTGTGGATCCACTTTTCGCCTACTTCTACTTCGAAGTCTATAGGGACACAATGAGCGCGGGACGTTACAATAGCATTTTAAAAGCGGCTGGGGTTTTATCTAGCGTTACAATGAACGTGTCGATTCTGACGATTCTGTTTCTCTCTTGGACTCAATTCATTGCAATTTCGTTTCCTCATCGCCACAAACAGCTGGTTACAGGGAAAAGAGTCTTGGTTTGCGTTTGTGGAATATGGGCTTATTCTCTGCTGTTTTCGAGCTCACTTCTCATGGGCGTCCCTGAAAAGGCGTTTCAAAAAATCGACGTCTTTCTGAACCTGACACTCATTCATCTACTGGTCCTTTTCTCTTACATTGCGCTGCAGGTTTCGTACAGGCGTCAGTTAGGGCAGTTGAATCCTTTGCAGGCAAACACAATTACCTCCATTCAACTCACAGATGCCTGGGAGCACCGCCGCAGAAAAGACCAAAGGCACTTTTTTGTAATAAGCTTGTTACTCGCGACCTGTTTGCTTTTATTTGTGGCTCCAGTGACTGTAATGTGGTATGTTACCCTTTACTATACACCACAAACTTACGAGGGGGTGGTAAAAGCCACAATGGCTAATGTTATAACAGATGCGAATTTATTTCTTAAGTTCTTGATCGACCCATTCATCTACGCGTGGAGGCTTCCCAAGTTTAGACAAGCAGTGAAGTCGATTTTCTCAAAAAGAAGATCCTCGAATATGGATTCTATAACCATGGTTAGTTTTAACTTGCGGTTGTCAAGAAATCAAATACATTGAAACAGTTTAATTTTAAGACACACCGACAGAGAGACCTACAGAACTAAACACACTTGCTTTATACTTAGTGGAACGATCTACTAGAGTAGCTAGTTACCAGCTAGGTTAACATGCAAAACTTGAACAGCATGCGGCCACCAGACACACTGAAAATAAAAGTTGACTTTGGTCATTTTTCTGAACAGCTTTCCCGCAGTTCCACTAGACAGGAGTTTTTTTTTTCTTTAAACCATTATCAGAGGATATCGCCCAAAAAACGTCAAACATTGTTATATTGTTTTTTTCTTTTAACTTTCTTAATTATAAGTTCCCCGGAAAAGTTGCTACTAAATTAAGAAGACTGCTTCTACCTCTCTTAACCATTAAAAGTCGGTGGGGGAGGTTGACTTTGTGAAAGTTAAAGACGAAGGCTTATTTACTGAGGGCAAATACGTCAATTATTGCTCAACTTGAGATTTTTCAATAATTTTGAATTCTATGAACTTGAGAAATTGGGAATATTTATTATATTGTGCTATTTACATCGTTCTTATACTATTACTTAGAGTCTAATGACATCGCATGAAAAATATAAGAGAAAGAGGAAAAAAGTACACGCATGATGGCAAAGCAAAATGTGCACCGAGTTTTAGCCGTCAAAATGTAAATCAAAAAGCAACTGGCGTACGTAACTCTACTTAGTTTACGTATATTAAACGATTGCCAGGCACCGCTTTGCTAATTCAGCTTATAGGCTGCCCACTGAAGTTGATTATTTGTCATAATGAAAGCGAATTCTATCGTCTTTTTTTCACATTTGCTTTTAGAAAGATATTACAACTGAAAGGTGTTTTACTTGACAATAGTGTCTCTGAGTAAGCCCTGCTGTCACTCATCCTCGGCTGTGTATGATTTCACCTGCTCATCCCGGTGCCTTTTTTATTTATTTCAGACAACCAAAATGAAAAAAAAAAAACTTTGTCAATAAGAGACCTAAACTAATGGTTTCGTTTTGCTTCCAGTTTTTTCCTAACATTTGCACTAGAACTATTATAAGTTCATGATTTTGTCAGAGAATTCCCGGCGGGCAGAACGACAATGAAAGTATTAATAAATCCTTTTCCCATGTTTGGTTGAAAAGCCGATAAAACAAATGCTTTATTTGGCTTTTTAGTCCATCAGTTCCCAAATATATAGTGTTTTGCTTGGCATCACTCGCTTTCTTTAGTTAGAACGAGTTGGTCGGTTAGGCACTGTCAGCAGGCATAGACTTAAATAACTGTATCCGCGCGATCACCCTACTCCAAATACGATTCCCGCGAATGTTTATTTAAACACGACTGAAAAATTTTACGTGAAACCTTTCTTAAACAAATAAAAAGAATGGAAGCGTTTTCTAAATGATAATAACAAAAGGTGATGTAAATCGCTTCATTTATTAAAAAAAAGTAACACGACCTGAACTACGTTCCGGTTGACCGAGGCCCCGTTGAGAAAAGTAGTCCTGGGAAAGAAGATCACCCTCCCAGCCAAGGACTCGGCCAAAAGACAGCGGCCAAGTTGCCGTGTGTCCTGATTGTCTCGCCTTGAGTGAGTTGACCCGGCTGGGCGTGCCCAAGCTCTTATATGGAGAAAGGTTGGCCCGGCTTAGAAGGTGACCGTACTGTCCCAAAAGGGTGGCCCGACAAGGCGGGTCACCCTTCCACCCTAGGTAACTTTCTGTTTCTCATGTCAAAGATTCGGCAATTTAGTAAGAACATTTAATAGCAAAGTGTAGCTTGCCCAGGGTGGCTCGGGTAGGCGAGTAACCCTTCAAACGAAGACTGGAATCGCCGGAGAGGGGAGGAAATCCAGCCTAGTGGATGTCGTGATCAGGCTAAAAGTAATTAAAGGAAATTGTTTTCTTTGGACCCAAAAGGGACACGCCAAAGTGTCCGTCTTGGCTAGAGGTCCGTCTTTACCGGCTGCCTGTCCGCGGCATAGAGCGGTATTATACTGCGTAAAGTATTTCTTGCGTGCCTGATAGCCTCCTCTGGAAATTAATTGTCAATGAATAATTTGGAATTGAAGTTTTAGAGAGAAACTGTCTAAACCTTATCGAAATATTGAACCTGTGCCAAAAACTATATCATTGAAATTTGAATTATGAGCACCAACTATAAAAGGGAAATACATCAAGCAATAAATTTCGCCAGAGCATGGAGCAGTTTATTTTTTGAACAACTTTAATTGACAGGTGAAACTCAAGGAGTTGGCCAAGCCTACGCCACTGACGCAACTAAATTTCTGGTTAAGTCTGTCTGCAAAACAGCGCCGAAGTCCTTGTTAGATTACTCTGTGACGCAAACTAAGTTGGCCAATCACAAGGCTGAACTGACAAGACCTCATGACGTCACGGCGGCCATATTGGTGTTCCAAAACAATAAAACGGCGGCCATGTTGGTGTACCAAGACAACCCTATGGGAATTGACTTCTTTTCTTATGTAAAAACGTTCTTTTTGTTGGTATAAATTAGAATAGATGCTGGCCACGTGAGTGAATACGCCCTTTTTCGAAGTCAACAAGTGACTACACAGAACAACCTTGGATAATTAGCCCGTCAGTCTGTTTTTGTGACGGAATTTAAACGTAAAAGGCTCATAGCATTTTAAATACTAATTTGAAGATAGAATGAAACCATTAAGAATCTGAGTGTTGATTACCCACAAGCACTGCATTTACAGGTGCTATGATCATGCCACCCTGAATATCAGTGAATAGTTGGAGCAGGTCCTCTTTTATAAACAAACGGATAAGAATTAAACTTTGGTATTTGAAGCCGCTTGATGAATTCAACTTCACAAGACATCAAGGTATTGTAGACGCTGCTTGATTTAAAAAAAAAAATGGTTTTAGGTTTGTAAACGAAACGCACCCGTTAATTAAGCGTGAGGACAATTGCTGATGAGTCGTTATATAGACTTTTTAGTGGAGTCTAAAAATCTTGTTGAAATTACAATGAGCGATTCATCTGACTGATAGAATCACAGAGCTGAGCAAACTACTCTCTCCCGAGTCCCTCGGCCAAAGACGGGCTTGTTTCAACAGTAATAGGGAAAATTGGATTGGGTATATGACATTACTGAACAAGAAACAGAAAAGAAAAGGTTGAATATTTGAATATAAATTTTTTGTTCCGGAGAAAAATATTGCTTGGAAAACGGGAATCCTGGGCTTTGAAACCAGGAAGACAGCTCAAGGAATCCGGAATTGGCTCTAGTATCAAAATTCTACTGACAAAGACTGGAATCCAGTACATGGAGACTGTCTTGGATCCCTTATTAATTTACATGGAGCGAGAATATGCTTCATTCAGATAAAATTCCAACATTTAAACCGCGCATCTAAGCAAACGAGAGCGCTCAGAAATTGAAGGTCAAATTAAGCAACATTCGTTCGAAGACTTTTAAAACATCGTCGTTTACCATCACCATTCATGTCTTTAACACCAGAGTACGTGAGAACAGCTGTAGTAATTGTTTAAACACACTTCTTCAACCCTTGTTCCACCCAGTCCTTTGGTGTCCTCATTATGACATAGTATGTTGTGAAGTATTTTGAATTCAAGACTTATTATATTTTTAAGATCTATCTCATCTTTTAAGTTTGTGTTTGTTTCATTGATCTTGGGAAGGTCATGGTTAGTAAGGATTTTGCCACATGAGTATTTTCCTGTTTTGATCTTTTAATTCTTTTGTGTCTTAAGTGTGTTTAATTTTGTGGTTCTGTAATTTAACCCGAGTCTCCGAACCAGCTGGTGTGGGAGGCGCCCGAATGGTCGAATACCCTGCAACGCGCCGCGCTGAATAACCCGGTGCCTAACGTCATGCAAATAGGGCAGCAATTACCTTATATTACTTATTAACAAACGTTTTGAAAAATGAAAAATGAAATTTTAGCGTTCAATATATTTTGTTGCCTACAGATTGTCCCTGTTCGCTGGACTATTAGTAAAGAATGCTGCATGTTTTTACAAGGTCTGTTGTCAAAGCAACATTGGATCTGCCTCGCGTGTTCTTTTGGTATTGTGATCTTGACTATTTACTCAGGTAAGCATAGAAGAGAGTTAGTTGCCCTCTTAGGCCACCGTTTACAAGGAAAAAGAAAAAAAAGAAAACAGAAAAAGGGTCACCTGCGCGGGTACTCCTTATGATGTCCTATACGGGGAGGCTCCGCCCTTTTTAGGCTTCAGGTCCTTCAGGCCCCAGTTGCTCAAAAGTTGGATAGCACTATCCACCTGATAAATCACTATCTCAAGGATAAGTGTCAGGGAAACCACTGCGCTCTCCAGTGGATAGTGATTTATCCGGTGCATAGCGTTATCCACCTTTTGAACAGCTGGGGTCAGGAAGGCCGGTACGGATTTTTTGAAGTATATTAAGGGGTAAGTCTGTAAAAAGACCACAAGAGCGACAGAAGGAATTTATGGCTGTGAAAGAGTCGCGAAAATTTTCTGGTTTTGTGATTTATTCATATTTAAACTAAAAGACAGTGCATTTCAAGCAAATAAAAGGACTGCTAAGTTGTAAACTAGATATGTGAAAGGGGTACCATTTGACATTGAAAGGTGTACGAAAGCAGTACCTTTTCTTCCAAAAACGGTGTTGGACCTCGGGGTGGAGCCTCCCCACATAAAAATTTGCTGAGTAACTCCTGGCGGGTCACCCTCCCAGCCAAATCGACTTTAGCGAGCGTTTCAGTGTGGGGGAAAAGTAGACACCTTTGACCGAGCAAAGAGCTGTCAATAGAACTAGAGCATACTTAGTCGGAGTTTTACCCGGCTTGGCGTGCCAAAGTGTTTATATGGAGAAAGGTGGACCCGGCTAAGTGGGTCGCCCTCCTAGCCGAGCTAACTTCTTGGTTTCTCATGTAAAGGGTGCGCCAAGTTTCGTAAGGAAATATAGGAAAAGCTGGCTCGCACAGGGTAGCACGGTTAGGCGGGTGGCCCTACCTTCCACCCGGAAAAAGTTTTGTTTATATAAACGGGTTCTTAAGCAACTCTGTGCACCAAGCTTTGGATTAAATGTCTGCCAGGCCTCCCATGATAGTCCCTATCGGGCAACCAAGTTTTATCGCTTTTGAACCACTCTTCCAAGTTCGAAGAAAAGTGAGTTTGACGGCTATAAGTTGAAAGTTTTACTTATCAAAGTTCGGTAAAAATTATTCCTATCATCTACTCCACATTCGTAGGACCAGTCCTGTTCCAGTCAAAAAAGTATTTACAGCTAATCCCTTTTTTTCACATTCTAAAAGTTAAATTATGTCTTTCCTTTATTTGAAGGCTACAATTGTGCAAACAATGCTCGCTTGGACACACCCAAAGATCAGCGCACTTTTAACATCGTACCTGCAAACAGCAACTATCAGCTAGGAAAAGAAGGCGTTGGCCCTTGCCTTAAGGATGCTTTTAAAGACATTTTGCTTGTTGTTGTGTACAACTACCCGTTTTACGACAGTATACCTCACCTTAGCGCGCTTTACAGACCAGCCTTTCCTCATCTTTTATTCTGCGGACCTCCTCATAACACAACTCGCTCTGGAATCCTCACTGTTAATATCTACAGAGGTATTCTGGGATATGAGTGCCTTGGAAGAGCGATACGTGAGCATCCGGGATACAGGGGCTATTTTTACATCAGTGATGACGTAATTCTTAATTACTGGAATTTCCCGGATTTTGACCGGGAAAAGATATGGGAGTCGTCGTTTTCTTTTGGATCGACTCCGGTTTACGAACCTGCACGCACTGATTGGTACTGGTGGATTTCCCCGTACGGTTTAAATAACTGCCGAAGAGCTTGCGAAGATGTGGCGAATATGAATTTCGGTGAGAAGAAACTCAACGTTAAGTATCACCTAAGTACTCTCTCCAAGAACAGCAATGGAAGCCTGCGCTGCTTTAGCGGTCGCTCGGACATTTTGTACATCCCAAGAAAACACGCAAAAGCGTTTTCAATTCTGGCGGAAACGTTTTATGAACAGAAGGTTTTCTTGGAAATTGCTATACCCACAATAATTCGGTTCTTGGAACGAAGCGAGAACATAGGTCGACTTCCAGGCTATTATATACCGGGAGATGTCAGAAAGAATGATTTTCGAGTGACTGATAGCAGGTATTTCTGGTTTGTATATTTTCCAAAGAACAAGATATGGTTCATTCATCCTTTTAAACTTCATGGACAAGAAATGGACAAGAAATTTAACTTAGTTATGTTAAAATTCATTCTCATAGAAAAAGTGAGATCGCAAACAAGCTGCGCACACAGTGTGAGGTAGACAAAAAACGTAATCTGAGGGGCGGGGTAGGGGGACGCAGTATAGCAGCAGAAGTGTCCTCTCTTTTTCTGTGTAAACCATAGTGAAGCTTGAATTAAATTATTGTCCCCGAGAAGGCTGGTACGAGTTGAACTTAGTGAAAAGGAGTTTTTACATTTACCAAAAACCTTACGCGGTTTGACAGGGTACACAAATCAATTGAAAAATAATATTAATAATAATAATAATAATAATAATATAGTAGAAAAAATTTCATTGACAACAATGCTAACTATTAAAATCCTATTTACAATTAATTCGCTTGAAAAAAAGAACAAAAACTATTCATTCAAAACACTGTATACAATTCCTGTAGATATAAAAAGCACTTAATTTAACTTAGATTAGCTTAATAGTAATAAAGATACTGTTATTGTTATTAATTGTGGAGTGTTACTCTTGCGCTGTGCTTGCTCTAGAGACTAAGATGACTTTTACAGCATATTTGCTACGCATACAAAAATAATCCAGTGTTACAAGTTCATAGGCGAATTCGCAAACTAAAATCTGAACTAGTAGAACCTGTGTCGAGAAGTCTAAGAGCGCTTTCCAAACGTCAAAACTGGCCAGCCGAACCATGGCCAGATGTCCTTTTGACAATGACATCAGCTTTTTTAAAACGGATTTTTGCTGAAAAACTTTCGCCTTCGTACAAATTATTTAGGATTTCACTGCTGTGTTTGGATACTCTTGATTAAAAGTGAAATTCCCAATGCGACGGGAATGGTCTGACAAATGGAAAGCGCCCTAAGAAAAAGAAGTATCACCCCTCGCACATTTCCTCTACCTTTCAGTTTATAAAAAGCGCATGCGCACGCAAAGGGTAATTGCAAAGAAAGGAAAACCAACTGACTAGTCACCAGTCTTCTCGTTTGGAGATTTTCCTCGTACTAGAGACCAGCTCGAAGATGCTCTCTCGAAGAGCTTTTCAAATGTCTCCTCTCTTGTCTTTCATTTCCACTACTACCTCTACAGCTTTCAGAGGCCTCTTCATTAATACCGGCTCCAATGCGCCCTCCATGGTTTGGGTTTTAAAGTTCTTCTTCTTGATCATCATCATTTCCTGAAGCACTTTCACTCGAGCGCCCGCATCTGCTTACCGGTCCTTTGTTCCACTCACGAACCGGATCTTCATTGAAATCATAAGTAGCAAGTCCATAGTAGCCTCCACAGGAAGCGCAGGAATCTTTACCGAGTACGCGGTTCATGTACACATTAGTGGGCACAATACGACAATAGAAACCAGCAGCGAGTAACATGGGTGATATGATCGGATCCCTTACGGATACCTGGTCATCGTGACTTGATTCCATCCCTTCTTGAGGCACGTAAGGCATACAGAGCAGATGAAGAACAGCTATTGCCAGTGAAAGAGCCAGAACCTCCGGAATGGCTTGAGCGTGTGGAGAAATGTACACTTTGCTGTTCGTCATGTTCAGTCTCATCACTGTGTTGGAGTCCACTTTAATCACAAAGATTCCACCCGATTTTCTCACAAGGCACCAACCTTGTTCACGAAACAGTTTAAAAAACCTGATACTAACGAACCTATTTACAACGTATTTTTTCGCATCCTTTGGTGTAATTTCCTCCTGCCATTTTCCGATACACACGCCCCAGTCTTTATTCTCTCCTCGAATAAGCATGGCTCTCTCGCCTTCCGTTTGATTCAGGACTATGCATTTGTTTGCGTCTTGAACGGCTTCTGCCTGAGGCAATAAGCTTTGGTTGATGGTATGAGCTGAAGCAACGACTTGCTGTTCCCGATTTAGGACCTCAACAGCAGATATCAGTCCATAACTGGAATGGACTATTCGATAGTTGAACGCGTCTTTTTCTCTCCAGTCAATTATTTTTTCTGAAGATGAACTGCACACCAAGATCGGGTTTGCCAGATCTTTAGGAGGTAGCACAAGTTGGGGATTATTAAGAACCTCCGAGGGATGCTTATGAGCATAGAAAGTGCCAGTTATAAATTCAAAGTTGTATTCTTGGACAGCTGCAGGACTGATTATCATCGTTATCTGTGCCATATACTGACCATCGTCATCTTTGAAGGAAACTGTAGCAGACGCAGTTAACGCCCCGCTGACTGGAGCAGCATCGAGGAATGTTAGCACACTCACGGAGGATTGAGCAATAAACTCACTTTGCAAAAGTAACTTTTTGCGGTATATCTTAGCTGTGAGTGTGTGGTTTTCGCCATTATCTACACTGAAGCGCGTTGTGTTTAGATTCTTTATCGCACGGTTACCTTCAAAGGAAAATAATAATAAAAACGTTTAGAGTTATTACAACGGACAAAACACCAAGGGTGGTGATAACTAACCAGTGACGGATCCGGACCTTCAGGAAAGGAGGGGGGAGTGGGGGGGGGGGGAGGAGGCGGTCACCCAGACCCTGAGATAAGGGGGGGCGGCGGGCCCCCTGGGCCCCTCCCCTGGATCTGTCACTGCTAACAAACGAAATGGACAGAAATGTTCGTCATCTCAAGCGCTCATGGGAGCAGAGTCTCCCTTTGCTTCCCTGAGGGTGGAGAAGAAAAGGAAGCTCTGCGCATGCCTAAATCCGGTCAAGCCTTTGAAGTCTCCGATGCCCAAACTTCTGGTCTAGTCAATCTTGTTCTCTATCATCAAACTAGTTTTCCGGGATTATTAAACGTTTCCGGGAAACTGCCCACCTACCCCTCCCCTTAGCCAATATTTTTCCTTAAGTGAGAGGGAAGTGTTAATGTTGGCTTAGGGGATGGGTAGGTGGCCAGCTTTATTGATAGACTGATGGTCATAACTGAGCTCACTGTACCAAGCGCATGGATATTACTTGATTCATGCACAGTCTTTCTCGAGTACGAAAACAATCGACAAGCGAAAGAAAGGCTCTACTAGCAGGGCGGGGGTGTAAATTGCAAATTTTGTGCTCAATAACAGAGTTCAGGACGGAAACACACTATAATTTTCACCCACAGGAATTGCTAAAGATTGTTGTGCATAAAGTGATATACTATAAATTAAATAAAAACAAAACATAAAAAACGCCGGCATTCTTTTTCAACAGACCATTTTACAGTTATGAGCTAAGAACCCTAGCCTCTGAGTGAGCGTGAGGCTGAGGTTGATCTTGTTTTGACACAAACTTCTTTCCTTTTCTTAGTGAAAATCATGCATGCTAACTGAAATATTAGTTACCATAAGAATAATAATAATAATAAATAATAATAATGATTTGGAGGTAGCACATCCACAAAGTGGTTCTTCGTCTACCCGATTCCTGATCGAATTGGAATTTGGACATCAGTGTTGGTTTTTGAGAAGAGGGGAAAACCGGAGTACCCGGAGAAAAA
>BOPM01000083.1:273071-285910 GCA_022179025.1 Porites australiensis | reverse complement strand
ACCACACATTCCACGACATTTATTCGCCGTCGGTCTTGAGCAGCGCTTGTCACGATCATTTTGGTCAGGCTCAGCTCTGAGTTCATCCGGAATCTCTACATCTGCGGCCTTGAGGAGGTTCAGACACAGGCCATGGAATGGCTCAAGGATCTTCAGGCGCGTCGTGTTGTCCGCCAACGCGGATGACACTCGCTCTAGCAGCCGCAATTCTGGCATACGGTGAAGCTCCCGAATGGCTGCTTGATAAACGCTTTCTGGAGATTCGTATTCATCGTCAACTTGTATGTCATTGGAAAAGGCTCGCAAAGCTTCTGGCGTACGTGGAACGTCATCTGGTACGTAAATCATCGAGGTGCCACGGCTGAGAGACAAGTTTAAATAAAAAAACAAGTGAAGCAGGGTCTCAGGAAGGGAAGGGGATGGGGAGATCCGCAATCCCGCTTCGTTTTCTCGAATGTCTAACTCTATAGTTTGTTTTCATAGGAGACACCACTGAAAAGGAAATTGATGGTGCCTACACTAGAATGTTTCGTACAGCCCTAAACGTTTCTTGGAAGGACCACATCACAAATGAAGATTGTTTATCACGCCTTACCAGAGATGGGTTCTGTGGGTGGTGTGAGCATGTTTTAAAATAAAAGCTACTGAGTGTGGATACTTTCCCAGCTACTTACTGATTAAAATGCAGAAGCTTATAAAAGGATGTACAAATTAAAGCAGTTTTAACCCTGAATCCTTGTGAACAAAAATGCTATGCGGAAACTCTTTGGCAGAGTAGCTATCACATCTGGTTTTGAAAGAGTTTTAAGGAGAGACAAAATTTTGTCCTAACATTTCTAGATTTCCGATCTTCGCATGTGGGCTAAAATATTTTAAAAAATTTGAACCGCATGATTATATACAACTTGCTAGTTATAAGAAATATTTACCCGGTAATAAAAGCCTTATCTAAGACTTGATAGAGGAACATTTCTGGTCCAAGCTCTTGGTAGTAGACAATTCCTTCCCCCGAGGACTTCTGTATCTTTATGGAGCCTTTCTTCACATCAAAGCAAACTGCCAAAGTCTGATTGTGCTTGTAGCAGCCTCTTACCTCGTCCTCGGAAGAACTCTTTAATTGAAGAGCTTCCTCGTCGGCTGTAGAATACGACGAGAAAAGTGCAAAGATGAAAGTGATGAATATGGCTGGGTGATTCATCTCGACAGGTCTCGAACGAACTGCGTTTCACAAAGTTGTATGTGTTCACTACGGAGAGTTGAGATTTATGTGCGCACCGAACGGGGAATATTGGATTTTTGGTAAGCTTTTGGCCGCGTCTGTCAGATTATAATCACTACTTGTCTTTTTTCGGTTCATTTACTGTATTTACTTTCCTTATGTTAATTCCAATTATCTGACTTCTAATAGCGTCAACTGTTGATACTGCTGCAGTTTCGTAAACTCGATGCTGAAACAAAAAAATATCATGATGATAATAATAAATAAGCAAAAAAAATTAATAACAATTTGCCGCTCATATTTACTCCCTTTGGCGTCGTTTAAAATTAAATTTACACAGCGAAAATCGAGAAAAATCATGTCCACCTGGCGGGCAAATCTTATTAATGAATAGTTTCTCAGGACTGGATTTCAATCATCGCCTGAGTAGAATTTTCAAAGGGAATAAATTTTTTGTTGAACTTGTTCAATATCCAAGGTAGCACTGTTTCTATGAGCATTTTAAAACAGATTCCATACCAGATAATATAAATCTCTTGTTTACAATCAAGAAAAATGTTATGTTAAAAGTCGACGAAAATAAATAAGTCTTCATAAGATGTTAATAAACGTTCCGCTAAATCGTGCTATATACACAGGAAGAGCTAAGCATTTTTGACTTATAGGTAGCTTTTTTTCTTTTGTTTAACTTCCTGTGTATTTAAGAAATGAATCATTCAAACGTTATTGTGAAATCAAAACACTTCATACACTAAATGATAATCTAATCACACGAATTCAAAGATATTTACTTCTGCCATGAATTGAACACAGGGAAGCGACACACACAAAACACATGCACTCAAAAATAAACGCTACACTCCCAACACGAATTCTGAAAACACTGAGTTGGAGCTACAGTCAAGTTGCAAGTTAATTTAGTTAACACGCGACGGACTTTTTGGTGCTGAAAAACTTCCTGTTTTCTGGACAATGACAGAACGTCACAAGAAAAACGCATAAGCCAATATAAGATTTCATGGCATTTTTTCTTCGGAGTCGTTTAACAATCATAGGCTTGTCGAAAAGCTTAATAAACCTGGTCTATGATACAAATTAGTTTATGCATTCTTTAATAATTTTTAAAAATTACAAGAATGTAAAATCATCGAAAACGAACCCGTTAATACATTAAATCAGGAGAGGATAAAGCTTTATCCTCTCACGAATAAATAAATCTATCAATTAATCACTTCTAAACAATCAGCTGCCCATTTTGAGGAATAACAAGAAGCAGGAATAAACATGAAATACACAAATCCTCGTACGGTAAATTCTAAAATGTTTAAACTGTCGCTATAAGGTCTTATAATAAATCTTTCCCTGACGCATTAAAGGGCTCAAATTGCCTGTTATGAATTAAATGGATATTTGAGGCCTGTAATGCTTAAGGCAATATTTCATGAGGGTTTTGAAAATTTCCAAATTACAAAGATTTGTATGGAAAACCATGCAAGTGTGACTGGATGGCAAAAGTTGTTTTTCCCACACAAATGCTTTCTACTTTCGGCGACCGTTGCAATCGCTACTTTTGAGATATACGGCTGAAAATTCTTGGGGTACCTAATATTAATATGCTCTTTGAGCTTGGTTTAACAAAATTGAACTGTTTTCGTGTTTGCCGAAAGTTGATCACGTGATCAAGTCACGCGAAGAGCCTATTCAACCTTTCCTGAGCGATTTGTGAACAATTTAAGCCAAGAAAGCCCCAACAAAAGCCTATTCCATTTCTTGGGTCCAAATCAGCCCCGGTAATTGGACTGTTTTGGGCCTGATTAAGGGAGCCACATTAAGCCCCTAAAAATAGGACCGTATTTTACTCACCAAAACGACGGCTAAAGCGGATCGTTCTGATTTACAGCGTGAATAAAGGCACTACTAAGCCGGTAATGACTTAAGCAAAGAATTGACCAAAAACACTGCAGCAATATCCTCGTGGCAGAGCCCCTTTAAAACAATTATTTAATTCGATGACACTACGAAAATTCCGTACCGCAAACTAGCAACGTGAATTGGCAAGGATTAAAAACAGGAGGTCTGACAAGGTGAGGCTGGCCCGCCATTAGTATACACTATATACTCCACGATATAAAGTCTCTCTTCCAAATATATCTTTATTATTACCGGTAAATTCCCAGAAAGGCGCCCACATCGATAAGAGCGTGAAGTGCTGTAGTGATTTGGAGGAATATCGACCACGACGAGATATGAAGTGTTTCATCATTTTAATGAATAACTCCACTTTCAAAAAACCTAATTCAATGTTAACGTGTCAATGTTTAATTGCAAATTTAGTACAAAATGTTTAACCTTGTAATAATAACAAATTTTACCAAAAAGTACGTACTGATAATTTTTCGAAAGATTATGACGTGTTAATGTCATTTCACGTTAAGCAGCCACAAATTTATTTTTTTTACTCGGACTTAAACATTCCAAACGAAAAAAAAAGAGAGAGAGAGACGATCATGCTAGTATGATAAATGTCCCAGTATGTAAATTACTGATCAAGACAGCAATATGACATGAAAAGGAATTTCCATCTGAATGAATTTACGCACTTCTTGTGTCGTATCAGAAATTCACCGAAGTACTCTGTATTTAATGAACATTTGGAAAAAGTGAAGCCATCTAAATGATTGCAAATACTACATTCCTTTCGCGGATGGATTATTGGCTCGAACCACTCGAACTAACCACGAAGAATGAATTACTGAATTTTCATAGTCTGCCCTTTGTATCTCTATCCGCCGCTAGCTATCCAAGAGCCTTTCACGCCGGTCAACAGCAGCTTCTTGGGACAAACGGCCCCGCGAGGCGGAGTGGTCGGTTACAAGTGTTACCTGGGAAAGAGAAAACGAGAAATGGGATAAACAATGTTTGTACATTTTTAGTGGAGAGCTGGAACGAGCTCGCAGCCGAGGCTAATGTGGAAAATTTCGCTGGATTAAAAACGTTTGCAAGAGAAAAAGACTGCTACCTATGGGTAATTGAATTCCCTACTCGGGCTCAAACACAATGAACCTGACTACACTTCAAAAGGTGTTAAAATACATGTTCTTTCTGTGTGGCGTCAGGAAGACCTTTGCCGACCAATACCGACAGCGGTTCAAGGTTACACGAAACACTTTAGAACCATGGTTAAAAAAGAAATTCTTCACTTTATGATTTGTTGCTCCACAGAAAAATTGATTTACATGTAATCATCAGCATTTAGACAAACCTTGTTAAAAACTCCGCGACCATAGTATTCTGCTACAACAGAAAATCCATCTTGCGCTCTTTCAAGCTGCAAATTAAACCACAATTAATTGATACCAACATCCTATGGTGTGACATCCAACAAAACATGGTGATTATTGAGATGCTGTTTGTGCAAACGATAATCAGAAAATGTCCCACTAATTCCCTACGAAAACGGCTTCTAAATCCAAGTCAGACCTCGCTGCGAGAATTGTTGCAATCTCTAAATATCGCGTTACATCACACGACCGTCAAGAAAAAAAATTCGACGTCTCTTCAGATCCGTGTCTTAAAACTGTGGATTGGTTGAAACCTCTCGACCTATGAAAAGTGAAAAGCAAAAACAATCGCGACTTGGTCGCGTGCACTTTCCCGCGCTTGGCGCCGGTACAAGTCAGAGTTGCTTCAAGTTCTGATTGGTGCACTGAATTCTCGACGACCGTTTTAATTGGTCAAACAATACGTCGTTTCTGAGTTAACCCAAGCCTCTGTTTCAAAGCGAGGTTAAGTGCGTAACCATTGATATGAAAATGACTCTTTTTTCATTCTCATGCAAATAAAACTTGTTTCGCACGAAGCCTTGTGTTGAAAGTGAGAGTTTTTGCAACTCGGAAATGGTTTATCGAGAAAATGCTCGAGACACCACTTCACCATTGGATTGGCATTAAGATGTGGCTGAGAGACCTCCACGAGGTGTAACGACATGAGTCTACGATGACTCGACATTGATATGAAGCGAAACGACCCTACAACAAAACGACTGTTTTTGGTTACCTGATGGTGAAACTGCTCGTGAATATCTTTAGCCTGCTCTTGTTGTCGTATAATATCAAGTACTTTCCTGTCAAGTGAACAACAAAGGTCAATATGGAAGAAGACTCGACGAATACGTTTAAAAACAAACAAAGAAAAAACATTTGTTGAAGCTTGGCCGTGAAACAAACTAGTCTAAGCTGCCGGCAGACTTGCAGCCTGCGAGCAAGCTCTCCAGTTGGGGGAGTCGCAAGAAGTCACGCGAGAGCCGCACGCGAAAGGAGCATGATTGGAGACCTTGCTCGCAGGCTAGCAGACTTGGAGAGTAGGACTCAAATCACGCGACAAAGCTTCTTGTAAGCGCCGAAGTTATGTAGTGTGCAGCATCAAAGCTGGCCGACTGAAAGTCACGAACCACACACTACCAAAAGACGACAAAACGGATTCTTCCTGAGCATGTGTCAAATGCTCATACTGCTGACTACAAGGTAACGCAGGAACTTGTATATTGGAGTACGTTTAGTAAAGTTGTCTTACACTGCATCACTAGTTACAATCCTCTGACGCGTGAGGCGCAAATGATCTCCACCTGTATAATGGTTTTTAAGCCATACCAATCATACAAAAGGTTCCTTTTCATTCACTTATTTTTTATCTACGAAGTCTGAATCTATGATTACCACTCCACTAGACTACTCAGGTTACTTAACCTGGTTTAATAATGGCTAAAATAGGGATTTACCATTCCCCTGGACTAATCTAAATATACTTAACCAGTCTCACAGCAAAGAGCCCAAAAGTGGGACCTCCTTTAATTAACTCACATTCTTTCATACAGACATTATCCAATCAGAAGTCGAGGACAGTTTCCAGCTGGCTTCTGATTGGATTAAATCTGTACGAAACAATGTGAATAAATTAAAAGCGGTCACACTTTTGCCCTCCTTGCTGTAAATATTGTATGAACATGGATTACCATTTCACTTGGCTAGTTTAAATAGTTAACCAGGTTTAAATATCCGTGGGAACCAGGATCGATGGGCTGACTCCAAGAATCAAAAATTTTTTAAAGTACCTGTTTTCAGGAGCGCATATTGGACATTCGTTATCTGATTCAGCATATCCTTCAAAGCAGCTGGCAAATTTAAAACAAGTCAGTTATCAATATTCTGAAGGCACAGTGTAGAGACGCACGCCGATGCTTATGGCATTCGTATTTGTGGACGACCTTCAGAAAAGGCAAAACCTACAAAGCTATCTACGCAGGCTTGATCACACTTTCATTAGTTAACCACACTGCTGTGGGGAAAATGTCATCATTTTAAAATTGGCTAAGCTTTTGGCCCGTCAATTTCGAGATCTTAAGTTCAATGCGCTAAGACGACTGTTTTCGCACACATGTGTCCCAAGGCCCAACACCTTAACCTTTTATTGACACCATTTTTGAAAGAGGAGAAAAGCTGTTCCAAAGATTAATTAAACATGCGGGTAGTTTGGGGAGCACTCAAGAAGCTGGAGTTGTTCTCGGCGAACTCTTACGCTTCTCTCGTGCTTTCCTAACTTCCCACGAGCATCAATAACTCGATATACGCACGCTGAGCAAGAATCAGTTCTTAAATAAAGCCCCTTGTACTTACATTTGGTGGAATGAATGCTGGCAAAGGAAATGCACTGCTGGCAAATCCAAAGGTCGGGAACACACACTGCATTTTGCACCTTGAAATATCTTTGCGCTGAAAACGATAAATGACCTGATTGAGAAAAACATCCCACCAACTACTAAGGGTGTGTTTCAAAAAAATCATTAATTTTTGTTCTGTCCAGGTTCGTGAATCACAACACTTAAAAAGGATTTTTCAACTCTTGTACTACAAATACAAGAACGACAAGGGTGTAACTTTGGAATTTCAAGTCGGTTATATCCCTATCCATCCGGAGCGTTCCTATCCTCTCACACAGAGTGATGTAGCCTCATTTTACAAGTGGAACTAGGCAAAAAAAAAATCGATCTTGACTGGGTTGGGCGTGTAATAAGAAACGTTAATGGTGTTCATCAGACCATGGTAATGATACTAAATAGATCAACTTATCAACGGAGAGCGAAAAATGTCCAAAAGAACAAGTTCGTAGTTGAAATCTGCCAACTACACAGAGGCATACTGAAATGTTTTGATAAAGTCAACTCCAACTAAGACAGATACTTTTGGGACAGACACTATGTGTACGTGTCAGTGAGATGTCCATCTTAAAGATAGTCGACTAAAAGTAGTAAAGAAAAGGGGGGACAAACTCTAGGTGTCCGTTTTAGTCTAAGTGAAGTGTCAGTCTTATAGAGGTGTCCGTTAAGAGAGAAATGACTGTATCCACTGCATAAAGCGACTACAGAGGCAGACAGACGGACAGACGCTTTATTTCAACACGGAATTTCAACCCAGAAGCCACCCAGCACCCACTTTTTACAGCGGATTGTCCTTACAACAAACAAGAACGTGCCTTGGCCGCTATGGGGAAGAGAGAGTTGAAATACTTTTTTACACTCCAGAAGTATCAATGTGGTCTGCACGTAAACAAATGACACCCGCCCGCACGAGCAGAAATTTAATCCTCCAGAAAGCACCAATGACGCCGCAAGCAGCCCATAACCGAGCGATTTTCTCGTTAAGTGTAGTAAAGTAGCCCTACCTTGTCTTCAGTTCTTTAATTTCTTTTCGCATTTTGTCGGTTTCCTCCCGATATTGCCGTATATAACGCTCGTCCTGAAACGCAAATTGAGTGGACTGTTGTTGTACTTCATATGTAAGCGAATATAAATGACTGAAACATCTTGGGTGAAGTGGGATTCACAAAGACACGCATTTCATCAAAAATAACGTCTTCGGTTTTGAAGCAGAAGCAGTGAGCTCTTTATATTTGAAACCTTTCAAGAAAGTGAGTGGCTGAAAAAAAGCACTTTATTTGAGTGTCAATGTATTTAGCACGAAAGCACTGATTGGGGACACTACATTGTAGGTCTCCAACAGGAGACGGGACCGCCATTTTACGTGATGATCCGAGCCACGCGAGGGTCAGTAGCCATTTGCAGGGCAAAGGCAGTGCCTTCATTTCTAAGTTATTTTAAGACCCTGAGTGTTGGTCTGGCCCCGGGAATCGAACCCGCGACCTCCCGCTCTGCAGTCAAGCGCTGTACCGACCGAGCTAATCTTGCTTTTAGTATTTAGTGAAACTAAAAGTGCTACAACGATGTGAAGGGTGAAGGGGGAGGGGGAAGAGGAGGTCCCGAGGAGTGGCTACCATTCTAAAGAAATCATTTCGTTCAATTTAGGTAAAAAACACTAAATGTTTACTTACACTGGCGATAATCTCATCTTCTAGTTGCAAACGATGAATAATGTAATCCTAAAAATAGAAAATGCTGTCTTCTCAAACTGACTGGTACAAAAGAAAACAAATCTCTGTCAAAAAAACAAGCAGCATCAGTGACAAAAAATAAGCGTTTGTTACCTTGACAACAGCTAACGTCGCTGTAGAGTTGTGAGCTAGATTTTGAAGCACAAGAAGTGGCGACATAAGATTTCCACGATCGATGTTTGACTTGTCGTTAAGGAAGTATCGCTTGTATTGCACCGGTTGGTCCTTTTTCGTTTAAACTACAGGGACTTTCATGTTAAAATATAAGCGAGACATTCTTGATATTGCCAAAAGCAAAGACAATTACTTTAAAATCAAAAGAAATGCTCGGAAATTTTTTGTTGACTGACCCAAGTAACCACGTAGATCGCTTTCACCTATAAGTGACTGGAGTGAAGCAAAATCATATTACAGTGCTTTGTGACTGGCCATAAAATTTGGAGCCACTTTTTTGAGCTTTTAGGAGTGAAACCAAACCCAGCGTTGGTTCGTTCAAAAGCGATTTACTGCACCTGTCACAGCTAAATGTACCTGTAAGGAGTTGTGTTTGGCGCAGTGGATATTTTCACACAGTTGTGATTGCCTTAAAGGTGATGTTACACGAGATGATTCGCGACGACGATTTTTAGCGCAACACAGTGTTGCAACATTGTTGCCACATTGTTTTGAATAGTTACAACATTGTTCCAACATTGTAACGCGTGTTGCTGGGAAAATTGTCGTTGCGAATCGTCCCGTTTAACATCACCTTAAGCGACTAACCTGCGCAGCTGGCAATTTTGTTGGGAAACCCACGCGCGAACGAGGGGTCGCCGCGAGAGAGTTGGGTTTTTAATTTTCTCGTGGCTCCCCGGCTTGTTTGCACGCGCTCCCCAAAACATCCGCCAGTTACGCGGGACATTAGGGAGCTTTAGCAACAGCGTTTATGAGCGACGAACGTCAACCGGAAGTGGACTTTTCGCATCACTGGGCCGTGGTTTGGTTGAAACTCTCGGGTAAATCGTCTTTTTAAGAGAAAAGAAACTTAGCAATAAATTATTTTTAGCATCAGGGCATAAAAAAGGGAGACGGCCTTACTTCCGGTTGACGTGCGTCGTTCAAAAACGTCTTTGCTTAAACTCCCTAATAAAGGCCCGCACTTGGTTTTGGATGATCACGTTTATTACCGACTTTTATACATCGCCTAGTTCAGTTAAAGACCGCGAGACTAAAGGAACGTTATAAAAGGATATGAGATAGCACCTCCATTATCTGGGACTTGCAATCTGTTTCCCGCCGGGCAAAATATGAGAGAGCCTGCACCCACAAACTTGTGTCTAAAGTGCTGTTAAAAAAGGCAATATAGCATTAATATTTTATAAACATTCTGAGGGTAAAGTTACCCGCATCGTACTTTGCATTGTCAGAGTAAGAGCAGTGGTCTTGTTTTAGAACAAGAAAAAATATTTTAGGGAATTTGTTGTGATAAACCTGAGAAACCTTATATTGTGATAAAGGCAACTAAGTGTGGTCTAAAAAAAAACAGCAACAACTAAAAAACCAACTCGATATTATTGTAGCTTGATATCCCGTATTTTTGAGGGTGCTTTACGAGTATTATCTTTTTGTAAACTGAGCTGAAAACTAGGCCACCGTAAAAAGATTTTGAAGAATATCGCTCGAATCTTGCGCACGCGCGGCACAGACTGTGTGCATAAAAATGGTAAAAAAAGGGTAAAGGTGCACACGAGCCAAAGGCCCAAACGGCCGGAACTTATATCGGTTTCCGCAGCAAGAAGTTGCATAGGAGTATTGCTACTCCCCCCTGGACGGGATGCTAGTTCATCGCAGGGTTACCCCCCCAGCAGTATGTCGCCGGTACACATTTATGCACCTGGGCGGAGAGAGACAAAGTGGAGTAAAGTTCCTTGTGTAAGGAAACAACTCGACGAGCGAGGCTCGAACCCCGGACCTCCAGATGCAGAGTTCGAGGTGTTAACCGCTCGGCCACACACGCCTTCACGAACTTAAACTTAGCACGGGCATAACTTTCAATATTTTGTAACATTGAGTTCAGTTTAAAAAAACACAGATTAACCGGGATTCATGACATGACCCAGCCGAAAAAAGTTGCCAGCCGTTTTCTAAGTTATGCACTTACCCATACTTCTTGCACGTGTCGATCACGTGACCGTACTCATTCTGTTCCATGTGGTAATGAAGTATTTGTTGGTAACTGTAGTTTTTTTTTTTGTTTGGAGAAAAAACAAAACAAACGTACAACCATTAAAAGGAAGTTCTTGGTGGGTTTGCATTAACACAAAACATAATTAATGTTATTTATAAAGAACATAAGTTGTAAGGCAAGTGCAGTCAGATAACATCAAGCAAGTGCCACAGGACACCTATCCACTACTCACAGTTTGGCTTTTTCATACAGATATAAAATTCCAGCTTTGAAGTGGTGCATCTGTGCCAACACAAGGGCGTGGTCGATATCGTAGCGTGCCTAAATGGAACAGACGCAACGTAAATTTGGATCGCCTACGCTGGACAATCGATGTTATTTACTTTAAAAAAAAGCACCAGGGTTGATCCAACGCGCAAATATTAGCCTTGTCCTTGTCTATCTAGTTTAGTAGCGGCCATGCTACTTAAGCTGTTTTTGACTTTCCGAGTTACCGGAAATGGCGTGATACGTTTTGGGTTCTCCACGTGTGAATAGCCTTCATCATTGTACTTGAAGTCAGTTTTTGCCAGTTATCTGCAACTGATGAGTCCAAATCGAAGGAAACAGCTGTCTGCTCAGTTGGGTTATTCTGTTGTGTTGTCTTCTTTCTATATCAGTATATTTTCTGGCTTCCTACAGAGCCTACGTACACAAGTAGCACTCTTGTTCGCGGCTTTTGTTACGTACTTAACTATTTATTAACACACCTCCAAATTGGTCAGCAAATCAAGGGCTTTGCGTTCATGTTCAACTTGTGCCTGCAACAACAACCACCAGGTGCAATTCTAAGACGATTTGGTGGCCATTAACTTAATTAACAAAATTTGCAAAGGACCTTAGGCATCTATTACGTGACACTAAGTAGATACTTGTGTGACAAAAGGCCACGTTACCTCTATATCCTTCTGACGTGCTGCGTCGTTAAGGTACAGTTCAAGAAGAGTATTGTACACAAGGTTGGTGGATGAGTGTGGTTGCACCTAACGATATAAAGCATATTGAGGAAGTTAGGCACTGATCTACAACCATTAAGACGACACGAGTCACGTTCCGAACAAGCCATCATGTCTCATAGTTTGTTTGCTTTTTGTGTTTTGCTTTTCTTTGTTCTCGCTTGTTCGCAAAATGTTCGCAAAATATCTAGGATGAAATAAAGCGCGGACACAGGATAACTAAGCTCCCGCGACTTAAATAGAGCGTCGCGCCAAGCTATAGCGCTCCGCCGTGCGATCCATTATTTAGAAAGGATTAAGGCATCAATTTAGGTTTCTGGGAAACTGCCCACCTACCCCTCCCCTAAGCAAACATTTTGCCCAAAGTGAGAAGTAAGTGATAAGGTTGGCTTAGGGGACGGGTAGGTGGGCAGTTTCCCAGAAGCCTAAATTGATCCGAAAAAAGACCCTTGGCATCCAGGATCATGTTCACTTGGAGTTGACTATGCCTTTTTGAAACGTTCCTTCCTGCAACGTTAATTTTTTACTATCTTACCAAGTAGAATTCAACAATTCCGTGATTTTTAATTGTAACGTTACATGTTCCACAATGGCTACAAGTGCGCTTGCGATTTTCAGCGTACTCTGGTGGCTCATCAAATCGTGCATAACCGCGCCCGTAGCAGCGTCTTCGTCGCGGATATTATTATTTAGCTTTGTCAGTCACGCCCCTGACACATTCTCTCTATTTTTTCCTCGAGGGATCTTCTGCCGTTCTCTTCCTCGCGCATTTCAGTACGAGAAAAAGCAGGACAATAAAAAGGACGAAGAAGCGAAGGAAACGTTACCTGCACCATGTGCTCAAGAAATTCAATCAGCTTAGCCTTCTGATGTACGAAAATATGGATGAACTCTTCGGCGCGTGCCTTGCGGATTTTCCTCTCTACACTCGGGACTGGATCTGAAAAGCAAATAAACGTAATGTCTTGCGTTCTCATCAGTTATCACTTTCATATAATTAATATATAATCATTGA
>BOPM01000083.1:216828-232012 GCA_022179025.1 Porites australiensis | reverse complement strand
TGCTTATCAAATTGCCGAAAACGTCGGTGAACTGACGAAAATTGAGGCTTTTCCCTAATTTCACGTTTTATATTTGGATAATCCACTAATGGAAAAGTAATTCTGCGAGTGGTAATCTTCGTAATATTTTAGATTACAACTTGGAAAAAAACAAAAAGGAAACAAAATTGATTTTTTGTCGGTGTGCTTTTTAATGCCGAAGGATCATAAGATACATATTCAGTGTTTTCAAGTGCTACAATCGGAACCGAGAAACAATTAATACATTGAGGATTTAATTGTTGAAAGCTACATTATGTGACACATTTTAATAAATCCTCGCCTCGTCCACAATCCATTTCCACTGATGTTCCAACCAAATACGGTTTCTGTTTCGGATTCTGACAAATTTTGGTAAGTTCCACCAATGTTAGCTTATTGGAAGGTGAAAATTATTACATTTTTTATTCATTCATTTTCTTTCTTTTTTTTAATATGTAATATGTAGTCTACCAGACAAAAAGAGGCTCTTAATAAGAAAGCGTGTGTTTCAAATTGAATACGAATTTGAAATTTTTAAAGTTTTTTTTAGGAGAAGGTAAAACTAACCTGCGAAGCATACGTAATCCAAACCCGGCTAGGTTTAGATTTTTTCTATATTTTTCTGTGGCGAAGGCACAAAATACGTGTTAGAATCCCTCTTGATGTGCTCTTTCGTGTGTTTAATTTTTTTAAGCGTCTTTTAATGCCCTAACATCGTCGTTCATAACATGTTAAAACTTCAACGCCATCTTGACACTGAGACGTACGGAACGTTGACATGGCAATTTTATAATTTCACAAGTGAAATTATACTTGACGCCGGGCCAAAATGAACGTGTATTGTCACTCATAATATAAAGACGGGAAAGATGAACGATAATGAAATAATTTGTGAGGAAATAAAACTTTTCAGGCTGTTTTCGATGTTTCTGCAAACCAAGACTGGATGTATAAGCAACGACGACGCCGACGTCGACGGCAACGCGAACGGCAAAAAAGCAATAGGTTTAGATTTGCAAAACAACAATCCTTTACCACGCTTTTTTGCATTTCTTACCGTCGCCATGCAACCACAGCGTGAAAACGCCTAATTTCACGTTTTGTGGAGGACATGAAGGGGAAGACATTAGCGACTGTCTTTTTTTCCCCTAAACTTTAACAAACCCCTTTAGAATTCATCTCCAAAAAGGAATTAACAACATTTGACGAATTGAACGGAATGGAATAAGCGCGATAAGTTTGAAGCAGGTAGTCCGTAGCCGTAGATGTCGTTGCTGCAGCGGAAGCTTCTTCCGTGTGTTACACGCGTATGTTAAATACATCGAGTGTTCCTTAATTTTGTCGTTTCTTTATTTTTTTGATTGTTTGCATTTTTTGTTTTCAGAGAAAATAACAATGACTGCAGACAATTCCAGCCAGCCTCCTTATCAAGCCTGTTTGATTACTGTCCTCCCAGAAGAAATCCAGCTTCCAGTGAGAGATTTCGCCAATCATGTTGTCCTTCCCGTGAATGCCCTTCTGATCGTCATGGCAACTCTTTGCAATGGGTTTGTTCTCATCGCTGTGGCACGAACCAAATCTTTACAACGACCGTCACAGATAATGCTCTGCAGTTTAGCAATGACACATCTACTCTATTCGCTATATTATTTCTTGAAATATCTCGAAATATTTGCCGACGAGCAATTGTGTCCCAAAAAATCAAGGGATAAAATATCCATATTCTCCCCCCTTTGTCTCTTAGCAACCCTCGGGACCTTAGCGGTCATAAGCCGAGATCGCCGTTTGGCGTTGAAAAAGCCCTATTGGTATCGCACACACGTGACTAAATCACGTGCATCTACGTTAATATGTGGAATTTGGTTGGCTAGCGCCACTATTGCATTGTTGACACACATACGGTGGAGGTCAGATGTGCCGATTCTCCTTGGACGAATCCTGTCTTTTCTGTTTTGTGTTATTTGTCTCTCTGTGATTATCTTCTCATATCTCGGTGTATTTTGCAAAAGAACATCTTCTGTAGATGCACTACTCGCCCATGCCATGTTGAAAAGAGAAAAACAAATGGCTAACACTGTCGCCTTGATTCTTTTGCTATTTTTGAGTACATTTCTACCAGGTATTTTCATTGCACTAGCTCATGTCTTTTCAAAAGATGTGACAACACAGGCTACTATTCCCTTTCATGGTTTCTTCCTACAACTTAATTCGCTCTTAAATCCTTTGCTCAACTTTTGGCGAAACAAAGAAATGCGCAAGTCACTTAGAAACTTGTTGAAACCTAATCAAGAAGTGCTACCATCATAAAGCAAGTCCATTTCCACGTGAAGAAGGTTACGGGGAAGCCTGAACTGGAAGACTGGGGCTATGGTGTCCAGGCTCCCCCAGGATCAATTTTTAGAAGGAAGACGTGAATCTACACGATCAACTACAGTATAAACAGGAAAAAAGAAGAAGAATACAACTTAAATTACTCACAAGATTTACTTACAAGATAGGAGAGTAGGGGAAAGAACACATAATTATGAAAAATGTTGGTTCAAGGAAATTAAGCTCTAATATAAGACCTTTGATTTATTATTTAATATATAAGACCTTTGAAAAGATAGCAATTCCTTTATCTCCCTCAAGAACTTAATAGATTCCTCCTCTGCCACATTACAAATCGAAAAATCTTCCTGAGACAAAAATCCGACCCAAAATTCAAAGTTCAGACCCGGAAGCACATGGCATAAGGCGATGGATACCAAATCGGACGAAACCAGGCACAAACAGCAAAAATGGCTAACAGAAGTTTAGGAACAACTTCAACTGATCTTTCTTATTTAAGATATAACTTAAAACTGATGCAGTGAAGAACTCCGCTTTAAGGATGCCCGCTGCAAATATCAGGCGGATATCTCGGTATTACGGACACGGTTTAATGTAAATTCAAGCATCTGTGCGGCTATAAGTTCAAATTGCCGCTTGACAGGTTTGGCTTGTTAGGATAAAATATCGTTTTAGCTACTTACAGGGTTAAAGTAGTTTAGGTTGTTAACAACTTGGACTTGGGTTCTGCGCTTTTCGAAACCCTATCAAAGGACCAATCGGTCCTGGCTAGACTCGTATTAAGGGTAGGGGCTCGATCTATTTTATAGAAATTATCCTTTAATTTTATTAGATTTATGCACTTTTAAGGTAAACAATTTGTATAGTTATAATTAATGCTCAGTGATACATTGACTTAAGGTGGCTCCGTAATTAATACAAGAGCATTTAGCTGTGACAAATTTTCCGTCATAACTTTTTGGTTATTAACGCGATGGCTGCGAAACTTTGCAAAGAACAACAGATATCATTCGGCAATAACACGAAATATTCCGATTTCATTGATGGTAAATATTTCTTGAGAAATTAGCGCTTAAAAGGACCCTACTGTTCAAAGAAAATCGCGTCTAGTAAAAAATTTTGCTGATATTTTTTACTGAAATTTCTGGTATCGGCTTTAATTGATATAATAAATATGCCAGAGGAATTTCAGAAAAATCGTTGGAGCAGAAGTCCGAAACTAAAAGTCGCTCAAAATTCAGCTGTGAAATTGTTTTGGAATTTCAAAAATAAATTACTATCGGGTAGAAGGAGCCACCAGTTTGAATTTTCGTGACAAGTAAATTCAACGTTTTCTAATTCTTAAAACAAAAGCCGATTGCCTATCGTGCTATTCTTTAAAAGGTACTGTTTAGTTGTAGAAGCACTATAAATTGCTCCAAACCTTGCTCTGAGGTAGAATTACTTGTTCTTCGACATTTTTAAAATATCCCATGGCAGTTTTGGTTCAAACTCCTGCTGCATACATTTTGATGTATTGCAATGCATTTTCAACGACTTTTACTTCTGTTCGTTGCTTCCAACTCAGGAAAAAAGTATTGAGATTGGACGCTACCTCGTACCAGAGCTCAGATAGAACTGTCCAGCACCTTTGTTTATGACTACAAAATGAGCACGAGCGGCAGTTCTGCGTGGAATTCGCACCTCACACAGGGGGGACGAACGACATCGATGACCATGCCTGTGAACCGAATAACATCACAGTCCAAAATAAAATTATCGCAAAAATACTGCCCGTGAATAAATTTACAACTCTGGAATTTTTGTCACTCCTTCCCTCAATGAATGGGTATTTTTTTCTTGATTATTATGTTTTGCTCTGCAATACATGTTTATACAGATCGGTTCACAGACATGGGCATCATTGTCATTCGTCCCCCCTGGCTGAGGTGCGAATTCCTCGCACAAGTGCCGCTCGTGCTCATTTTCTGGTCATAAACAAAGGTGCTGGACAGTTCTATCTGAGCTTTGATACAAGGTAGCTTACAATCCCAATACCTTTTTCCTGAATTGGAAACAACGTACAGCAGGAAAAGCCGTTGAGGATGCATTGCAATACATCAAAATGTGTGCAGCAGGAGTTTGAACCAAAACTGCCAAGGGATATTTTAGAAATGTCGAGGAACAAGGACAACAAGTCATTCGACGTCAGAGCAAAGTTTTGGAGCAATTTATAGTGCTTCTAAAACTGAAAAGTACCTTTTAAAGAATAGCACGATAGGCAATCGGCTTCTGTTTTCAGAATTAGCAAACACTGAATTTACTTGTCACGAAAATTCAAACTGGTGGCTCCTTCTCGCTGATGGTAATTTATTTTTGAAATTCCAAAACAATTTCACAGCTGAATTTTGAGCGACTTTTAGTTTCGGACTTCTGCTCCAACGATTTTTCTGAAATTCCTCTGGCATATTTATTATATCAATTAAAGCCGATACCAGAAATTTCAGTAAAAAATATCAGCAAAATTTTTTACTAGACGCGATTTTCTTTGAACAGTAGGGTCCTTTTAAGCGCTAATTTCTCAAGAAATATTTACCATCAATGAAATCGGAATATTTCGTGTTATTGCCGAATGATATCTGTTGTTCTTTGCAAAGTTTCGCAGCCATCGCGTTAATAACCAAAAAGTTATGACGGAAAATTTGTCACAGCTAAATGCTCTTGTATTAATTACGGAGCCACCTTAATACCTTACTGAGGCTCTGTCCACACTGACGTATTCGAATGTTTTGAAAACGGACACCTACCCTCCGTTTTAGCTTTCCGTCCACACGAAAACACCAAAAATGTTCCCCAGAGTGGAGTTTTGTGAGAAGGCCGGCTTCTCGTTTACGTTGGTAGACCGACGAAAACGGCCGAGGTTTTCGAAGGCGATGACGTCATACATCTACTACCGAACGTATGCCCTGTAACGGATGCTATCATATTTCGGCCATCGTTTTAGCGTTTTCATGTGGACGGGCAAAAACGATTCAAATACGCTACGTGTGGGCGCGTATTTTAAAATATCCGGATAGGTGTGGACAGGGCCTGAAATATAAGCAAAAATAGTTGTAACTAAATAAATTATGACTTGATTAATCAATTATGGCTAAATTATAACCAAATTATTTTTTTTTTGTCTATGTCCTCGTTCTTTGTAATCCTGGTCGTCCTGTTCTGATAAACTTATTTCTTGTTTCTCTTCATATTGGCCTTCCTGTTGCAACTAGCTTGACTGTTTTTCCATTTCCTGTTCGATTACCAGCTCGTTCAAATAATCCCGGCATGCTTTGATAACTCCATGTTTTGTACAGCTCGTAATGCATACTTCGTTGCAAGTCGTGCAGCTAACACAGTCATCCCAGTCATCACAACTGCTTTGGCACATTCTATATTGACCGTCGCAATACCGGATACAATCTAAGGACTGGGCACGTGGTCTTCCCATTACGGAACTTGCGAGTATTATGATGAGAAGTACTGGGAGCGAGACCATCTAAAGTAAAAAAGTGACAGCTTTAACGTTTAGTACGTTGATCTTTTTACGACCGCGAGCAGTAGATCGAGATCACTTGCGTGAGTGGCGAGCGGCGTTGCTGCGAGGAAAGAGAGCAAAGAAAAAATTTGAGACTGCGATGGGAGCTTTGGCCTGGTGATTTCCTCTCTCCGCACCAATCTCTGCTCTTTTTATCATTAATTTGCATAGTTTTACTTTTTCGCGTTCGTCTCGCGTGGCTTTGAGGGAAGAAGGAGCTAGACGACACCACCACTCACGGTCTCATTTGTTGCGAGGTTCTGCGATACACGTATTTCTAGTTTAAATTGTTTGTTTAAGTGAGCCTGTAAGTTACCACGTAAAACAGAAACTTGCGAGAGTGCTAACAAAGGGCCCGGTTGCATAAAACCCGCACTTAAGTGCTCACTTAAGTAGGTCACTTACGAATCCGTTATGGGTACACTTACGGGTGTTACATGGAACACACTTGGCACTCTCGCAAGTTTCTGTTTTACGTGGTAACTTACGGGCTCACTTAAGGGCACACGTAACCTTGATATAGTACTTTATTAATGATTCACTCTTTTTTTTTTTAAGCTAACCATCGGTGAGTGTAGTAAAAGATCAGTAAAAGATCTCGTTAAATTTAGTAAAAACAGTAACGATACGGGACCTACATAGGTCCCTTAATTTACGTGCTATTTTTCCCGTAAAAAACGCTTTATGCAACACCCGCAATTTCTGTTGCATAAACGACACTTAAGTGAACACTTACGAAAATCGTAAGTGCAGCCACTTAAGTGAATTCCCTAAGTGGACCTCTTAAGTGATTTAATACAACTCACTTAAGTTACGAGTGCACGTACGTATACCCGTAGTTGTTACGGGCGTTTTATGCAACCGGGCCCAGGGCCCGGTTGCATAAAACCCGCACTTAAGTGCTCACTTAAGTAGGTCACTTACGAATCCGTTATGGGTACACTTACGGGTGTTGCATGGAACACACTTAGCACTCTCGCAAGTTTCTGTTTTACGTGGTAACTTACGGGCTCACTTAAGGGCACACGTAACCTTGATATAGTAGTTTATTAATGATTCACTCTCTTTTTTTTAAGCTAACCATCGGTGAGTGTAAAGAAAGTTAAAAGTCATTTCGAATCTCGATTTCCTGAAATAGCCTCATCCCCTGGCCATGGCCAATTTGCGCTATTAGAACCGAGCGCGATAGGCGAATTCTCCCGACAAGCGTCAACATCCTAAATCGCCGAGGCAACTGCGAACGAGCAAATTAACTGGGGGACCCTCTATAATATAGGAAAAATAACGATTTTGATAACTTACTTGTAAGTACTTCTGAATTCACACGTATAATGACCACCACCTTCCAACCTCAGAGCCATAAAGTTAATATCAGCATCCCATCACGTGCGTAGAGACGCTCAGTGTTCGGTTCCCAGCCCTGTGTCCTCTTTTGCATAACAGGCCCATTGAGAGGAAAGTTCACCCCAGTGAACTTAACGTTGTAGATGAAACAGTTGCCGTCCATTCTTTTGGTAAAGAGACGCACAAAGACAGTTACAAAGGAAAGGTGGTGGATATTTATCATATACCGCTTCTCTTAGGTGCAGGCGAGTGAGCCTCCGGGCAGCCCCTCGATATATATGGCGGATTTGCAATGATTGAAACTTTAGTGGTTGGGAATAATCAAGTTGGCTTCGCCAACATTCATTACCACCTTATCATTAGGTCCATTAGCTTTTTCTAGGGAGCAAAACGTGATGAGAGAGTTAATGATACTCATGTTTCCTATACTGATAGACTCATTGCTTTTTTAAAACTTTTTGATTCAATTGTCTTTTCCTTCAGTACCTGGAATCATTGATAACAGTACACACTGCATCACCTTCAAAAGTCATAATCATCTCCCATGTATATCCCTCAGGGAATGACTGCTTTACATAGTCCGGGATGTCGCCAGGGTACTTGGTAAATGGTATGCTTCCATACCGAGTCTGTGGCGCCAAAATATCCCAAGCAAACGGCAGAGGTCCTCCCTTGGTCACAGTGAGCTTTACGGTCTGCACCCCTCTAAGAAGAAAAAGAATTAATTTGCATTACAATTTATATAATCTCGGCTTATAAACTAAAACAAGCTTATATTAAACAGTAGTTGATTAAAAAACTATAAGGAAAATGCTATCCACTAAAATTCAGTAATTTTCGTTCACTTTATTCACGCATGTCGACGTTCGCGCGCGCGCACTCCCTTCACTAAATCTGAAGGAAAAGAGAGACTGCTCACCGTCTACGATCGGGATGGGCAGAAGGAAGGCCTCTTTGTAATTTATTACCACTTAATTAATCAGGAAGGTCACTCAAGGGAAGTTTGCCGGGTAAAGGCTTGCCTCCAAGGGCCTCATAACCCGAATTTGTCAGTTTCAGACAAAAATCATTCATTCGAACACATGGAATTCATGATATATTTTTCGATGAAAACATTGTCGGTACCACACCATGCATGTAGGACCATGTACACCGCTCATCACCAACCTTCACAGACTGTTAAAGGTCCAAAAAGTCACCCTGTTCAAGACAAGAAACGGCTTGTCCGTCCGAAATATCGGGAAACCTGAAAACCATACCGTGGTCACCACAGAACCGCATACGCGTCCAGGCCAAATAAGGTAGTAATAATAATAATCAACAGTTTTCACTGCTGAACAGAAGATATCAAACCGATTTCAACTGCCAAAGCTCTGCTGGTCTACCCTCTCAAAATCTGTAGCCCGAAGTTTTAGAATAGCATGGAAATGAAAACTGGATCGACTGCAAAAACGCTACCTGTATTAAACAGACATTTAACTTACTCGTAAGGCTGTCCCTCTCCTTCGCCTTTAACCTCAAAGGCGTGTCCATTGACTGTGCCTTCCATATGAACCTTGTAGGTCATTTGTTTAGCGATTACACTCTGTGAAATTGAAAAACAGCGAAAAAGTTTTATTTATCAAAACAGGTTTAACAATGCATAGGTACATATTCTCACCGTAAAAATAATTTCCATGGGCATCTTTTAAAATTATTTCGCAGTTCATGCCATCAACAAAGGGTGGATCATAATTGTAGTTTCACAAGAGCTCGATTTAGCGTAGTCAGTTACGTAACATAGTCAAAATCAATCAAAAAACAAAATAATGTTCAAAACAAAAATGTTAAAAAACCAAGCGACGTAAGCACGGTTAGTATATCACTTTGTTCATGCAAATCAGTGTTACTAGTGTTTCTTTTTTTTTCCAAATTGCCGTTGTGAAGAGTAGATTTTCTTGACTGTGGAAAGCAATTAAGGTGCCCATTGTACCGTTAATGACAGGTGGGCGTTGTAGACAAGTTCCCGGGACAAGTTCACATCAAATTTGAACCGGGACAAAAAAGAGAGACAGGTCAGACAGCTGTGGACTGTGGAAAGCTTGCCGCTGCAGAGATGGTAATTTGACTAGAGGTTTAAATACTGACTGTACGTTCTATATTAGATTTAAACTTACTATGGTGGAGAACAAGTAGGAAGAGGAAACGGCTTGGAATTTCTCAGTTCTTAGCTCCGTCTGCGAAAGAGTCAGGGGCTCCCAACGAGAATATAGTTCAAAACCACTTAAACATAGCATTGTTAAACGTATTTTAGTATTTAAACGGTAGATATAGGCATATTTTTAGGGGTTTCATCTGTTCGGATTTCCTAGCTGAAAGTCTCGAGATCCGAAAATCATAGGGATCAAAACTTACCTTTTCGAAAATTTCAGCAACCCAGGGTACCAGAGAAAAGGCTCCCGAAAATTCTAGGTGAGCTTTTTATGGTAAAAATCCGTTAAAAATGGGCAATTACGTAAACACCAATTTTTAGCTGTTCGAAAATCCTAGGAGAGGTAGGCAAGCAAGGAATTTTACAAAAAATGTTCCGAAAATTCTAGATCTCAAATCGTCCGAACAGATATTTTCCGAAAATGGACGTTGGGTGCCCCTGAAGAGGCATGCACTGAAGTGAATGCAGCTTGGTTCTGGGAGGCTCCTTATATATTTAAACCAATCAATCAATTAAGGTTAATTGCGTAATCTCCTGACAGTTTTCCAGACGCGATAATCGAACTATTGTCCCATTTTTTATTAGTAGCATAATTCCTGGTGGGTTTCCATAAGAGTTTTTTTTTGTACTAGAAAATCATTTGTTCCATTTAATATCCCTTTCAATTTAATAAACGCTTTTAAAGTTTAATTTACAAGTGTTCAGTTTCTGAAACAAGATAAACTACGCCGATTATAGAGCATTGTGGCTCATTTAAGGTACGAGACAAAAACATGTGCTGCCCGGGGGGGGGGGAACTCCGCATATGAAAGGGGTGGGGAAGCTCGTCGTCTCGCTTAGAGGTGTAAATTTCGGATTTTGGTCTTTTTTCCCCAAACAGAGAGCCTGTTCACAGGCTAGTTCTGGGCAAAACGCCATCATATTTAGCCGTGAAGGTCTCGTTTAGGGTTGCACGTGTCTTAACATGGTCTCTTTTAGGGATCAAAAAAAGCTTTGGCCATGCCCAGATTGATTTTAATTCAAAATTTCCGACGAGCATCCCCACCCCTTTCATATGCAGAGTCCACCCCGGGATGTGCTGCGAGGGAGACGAGATGGTACAAGTCACAAGGTTGTGCCAAAATAATACGTCACAAGACATGAGTCAATATCTTCCGTTAGCTGCATTTGAATGTTCTCTCAAAAAAACATAATACACTTTGTATTTGTTTTCAATTGAAATCAAACTGGTTCACTGAAAATTGCCGACTTGTAGTAATTATGTAATATAAGACTAATACTTCTTTTGCCCTGGAACGAAAACGAGTTCTCGTTTTTTATCAAGAGTTATTCTCTCTTCTTTTTATTTATTCATTTTTTTTTCTTTGCAAACAGCAGAAACAGACAAGTTTTTACAAAAAACGTTGCTCATGCAAACAACTTGAAGCTGCTAAAGTAATGGTGCGGCCGCCTATAGTTGTTAAAAAAGGTCTTTTATGGATGCCGGCCACATCAGGATGCGAATGAAACAAATGAGAGACAAAATTTAAGATTACGGCTGTCTAGACTACCGTGTGGCACGAAATTTTTGCGGGAGTTTATTTTTGGGGATTGGCGATTTTTTGTGTTTTGCGGGAACTAATTTTTGCGATTAGGACAGATTGGTTTTCCATGCTGGGAATTAATTTTTGCGATTTTCAGAAAGTACCCAGTACCCAGCATTGATAATATTTTCGTTTTTATTGAGTACGTGCAATAGAAATACATATTTTCAAACAATAAACCAGTATTTCGTTGTTTTTGACAAGTTGTGATTGAACAGACACGATTTCTTAGTACTGTATTTTTGAAAAGAGAATATTTACTCTGGAGTAAATTTTTGCGGGAAAAATGTTTGCGGTAATTTTTATTCGCGGGAACTCATTAGTTTTGCGGATCGCTGGAAAAACCGCAAAAATCGCAAAAATTAGAACCCGCAAAAATTTCGTGCCACATTGTAGCTTGCGTACGTGATCAGACGCCTTTGTAAAATGGGGTTGACAGGCCTAAACGACCCCCAGGGCGTGTTTAAAATAACCTTTTTCATAGTTTGGCTCTCACCAAAGGTGTCCCAAGCTCACGTTACGAGTGTGTTATGTAAATTAACTTTCGCACAAGAGAGTCAGTGTCGCGTTACAAGCAACCGTTGATTCCTTGTATGAGAAATAAAATACTGAGGTCTGCGTACGCTAAATATCATTATTCTTACTTATTTTTCTATAGAATAAATAAAGGAGACTTACCTTTGATGTATTCCTGTGTTTTTTGGCTCTGTAATAATATGAAGAGTGACAGGGGTCAATCAATAAGAGCCACAAAACTCTGACTAAATCCCCGGAGGGGAAGGGGGGAGGGGTTACTGCCATATGTGGGCTATATAGGTGTGTGCCGTTGTGAAGGGTATGGTTTTCAAGCAGTTTACTCTAGGATAGGGTATATAAATCAGAGAGTTTGGGTCTAGAATAGGGTATCATTTTTCAGGAAACTGATCAGTTGGTTGAAGATTTTATCTAGACTAAGGATTGTGGTAGAAGGTTTTGTTTTGGCTAGACGGTGCTAGTGACCTCAGTAGTTTCTGTAAAACAGCTACTCTAGGATAGGGGAGACTTGGGGAGTTTACTCTAGTATAGGGTAGCAAAATTCAGCTGAACTAGCTCTGGTATAGGTTAAGCGGCACATCCCCACCCAGAAATTCCTTAAGTACCCCCCCGGGACTAAATCGATGAATTCACACCAAAAAACACAGGAATACATCACATTTTTTCTCTATATAAAGGTTTACCTGGACTGACTCCTGTAGATTAGATATTAATAAAGCGCTGGGCCTTAATATAGAGAGAAAACCGTTTACGGTACAACCCATAAAACAGCCATAAATCAGCTCATGGATCACACAGGAGAGACGTAACACACATTTTATGTAAGCTAAGCTGTTTTTTTATTGAAATCCTCTCATTTTCGTAGGTTACGGAAACGATAGGTTTTTTTCCCATACAAATCCCTATATTTCGAATGTTATGCAACAATGTCGATGGTCGCCGATGCTTATATTTCGAACTTGGGCTACCTGTGCTAGTACAAAAAAACTCTTTGATGGAAACCCCTCTATAAAGTTCCCACCAGGAAATATGCTAATAAAAGAAACGAGGCAAAAGTTCAATTAACTCGTCTGGAAAACTGTCTGGAGATTATGCAACTAAACCTATTAACGCGTCTGGAAAAGTGTCTTGAGATTATGCAACTCACCTTGGTGATTGGTTGGTTAGCATTGATTTTGTCATATATAAAGAACCGCACAGAACCAAGCTGCATTCACTACAGTGTTCCGTTCAGAGACGCAGCTAAGCACAGTTTCCAAGTCGTTTATCGTCACTTCTTCATCTCCACCATGGTAAGAACATACAGTTCAAGTGAACCTTTACCAGCGATCATCTCCACCACATGTCGCTCTTTTGTTTTTTGTCCCAGCTAACAGTCCTTACATTTTTCTTTTGTGCTAATTTCTCTTGTCTACAACGCCCACCGGTCATTAACGGTGCAATGGCCACCTTAAGTGCATTCCATAACCAAGAAAATCTGCTCTTCACAACGGCTAATCGAAAAAAAAAAAAAACAAAAACATGTACGAGCTGATATATTGTGCCTGAATTGTTTTGTTAATATTTTTGTTCTGATCATTTGGTTTCTGGTAGCCTGTTCCAGGCGTTCAGATAGTGGGGAGCGGTGCGAAGTAAAAAGGAGCGCGAAAAAAATAAAAGCGAGGGAGGGGGAGAGGTCACCTCTCTCCCCAGTCCCCCTCTACTTTTAATCGCTATCTTTACTTCGCACCGCTCTCCACTATCTGAACGCTTGGAACAGGCTAGGTTTCTGGTTGATTTTGATAGTGTTACGTAATACTACGCTAAGTTAAACTTTTATGAAAGTACAAAAGTTCAATCTTTTTATGTGTTTCATGTGGTTGACTTGTTAATGTGCCCGAGCCTGAGAAAGTTTCTGTTTCTAGTTTTCCAGGAATTTTGCTTTAGTTGCATGAGCTTGAAATTAAATTGGATGCCTAAACAAGGAGGTTTTTGTAGTATTAAGCACTTTTGCACGTTACAACCGTTTTCACATTTTTTCCGCTGTCTTTCAATTTAACAGAGTGTAATCGCTAAACAAATGACCTACAAGGTTCATATGGAGGGCACGGTCAATGGACACGCCTTTGAGGTTAAAGGCGAAGGACAAGGACAACCCTACGAGTAAGTTAAATATCTGTTTAGTATATCTCGCGTTTTAGCAGTCGAGGCTATTTTCATTTCCATGCTTTTCTAAAAATTGGGGGAAGGAAATAGAATTACAGTTAAACCAGGTAATAAGAACGGCCTGTGTTCCTATTTTTTCAATTAAAGAAGACCCTATATTATCTCCCGAAAAGGATACTGGTTTAGATAAGGAAAGTGAACCGCATTTTTCAGTTGACCCGGGGGAGGCACTGCCTGATTTGGCCAAGGCGTGTACACTCTTTATATTTTATAAGAACCCTTTTTCAGCCTGAAATTTGTAAACCTGTTAATAACATGCTAAGAATATACCCGAGGCCCGGAGAGGAGCAATCTATTTTTCACTACTCTTACTTTTCTAAATATAATAAAATCTCAGTTGCATATTGTCCTACATGGAATCAGAGTGCGTGTAAAATTTTGTTCGTTCGCTCTATTGTGTATGGTCAATAATACATTTACATTAGACTTGCACAATTCATTAAATATGAAAACTATATAACCATTGTCTTATCGTGTACTTGGTTCTGCAGTGAACACGGTATGGTTTTCAGGGCCTTGAGAGCGAATAGAGGTTTCCCGATATTTGGGACGGACAAGCCATTTCTTGTCTTGAACAGGGTCACGAAATGAACGATTTTTGTCTTAAAAAACAAGTGAGTGGTCCCATCCTCTGATTAAGTGGAGTAGCGCATTCCAAAGTGGTCTTCCTAAATCTGCACCCTTCCCAATCGCAGGATTGTAATTTGAAGATCGGTTGTTAACGAGAGGGAAAAACTTGAGAACCGGTAGATTTTTTAAGTGTGACTGATTTTTTCCAAGGTAACTTACCTCGGAAAAATTTTATCGTCTGGGTCTTGGATATGTCTCGAGAACAATAGAGTTTTCCTTGACAGCTATCCCAAAGCGATAAATAGGGAAAAATGAAATACCGGCGAAGGTCTTGATGACAGAACCGGACATAGCTACCGCTGTGAAAGAAATTTTGGCGGCACGAGTCGTCTACGTCTTTGCCTTTCTTCACCTTGCACGTTGAATTTGCGTAAGAAATAACAGCGAGATTAAAGAAAAAACGTCTCTTTGATCAGCTAAATCCCTGCGCATCTTGCCTAATTCTTGAATTTATATAAACGTGTCTCCAATTTGTAATGCAAACTATTTTTTCTTCTCAGCGGTGTGCAGACCGTAAAGCTCACTGTGACCAAGGGAGGACCTCTGCCGTTTGCTTGGGATATTTTGGCGCCACAGACTCAGTATGGAAGCATACCATTTACCAAGTACCCTGACGACATCCCGGACTATGTAAAGCAGTCATTCCCTGAGGGATATACATGGGAGAGGATCATGACTTTTGAAGATGGTGCAGTGTGTACTGTTCTCAATGATTCCAGGTACTGAAGAAAAAGATAATTGAATCAAAAAGTTTTAAAAAAGCAATGAGTCTATCAGTATAGGAAGCAT
>BOPM01000083.1:204910-216818 GCA_022179025.1 Porites australiensis | reverse complement strand
GTTAATTCTTTGTCACTTCATGTTCATTGTTAATCGATTGCTCGGCATCTGAGTAGGTTTAGGTTGATGTGCGTTCACTGCCCGGGGGGAGGGGGGGCTACTCCCATACATTACCTATACGGGTATGTTTCGCCCAACGGGGACGTGATTTTGGAGCTTCTGATTTAGAACAAGGTATCCATTTTAGAGGCGTTTTCTAGAACGGGGTATAATATTTCGAACGCACGAATTGAAAAGCTCCAGTGCTCCGGATGATTATGAAGAAGCATTTATTTGATTTATAAGTCGAACAAATGAAAAAATATCTTTTTAAAAAAACAGGGCTATTTCAGTTTACAAACTTTCTTGAACGGAGTATAAAGAATTCGCCCATTTCTAGAACTTTGGTATCAGTTGTAGGGCAAATTCTAGAACGGGGTATAAAAAATTGGCCCATTTCTAGAACGGAGTATCAATTTTAGGGGAAATTTTTTTAGAACGGGGTGCCAATTTGGAGTCCCGGGCGGCACATACCCACCCAAAAAATACCCAGGTGCCCCCTCCGCCCCCCCCCGACGGGTTCACTGACCCTTTCACGGTTTTTCAACTTTTGACTGAATCCGTCAAAACGGGTAAAAAGGACGTTTTAAAATGAGTAAAGATGCCAAAATTGAACGTGATTTGTTGAAAATTAACGGAAATATGGCTCCTCCAAGTGGCCGAATTTTAAGACTTTCTTATGGTGGGAGGCAAGTTTGTGCTCCCGGCCATACAAATTAACGCCTGTAAAATTTCGCGACTTTTTTTTTTAATTTAAACTTGGCAAGTTTCCTAAATTGTAAGGCGCTCTTTCTACCAGTGTTAATGGATATTCGCCAACCGGTTACTCCTGTTTTCGTGTTTGTGCTTTCTCAACTATCTCGGAAGTTAACATTTGCTTCCCCAGCTGTATCCAAATGCTGTCACCTTATTTTATTTCTGAACAGACGTCTTAAGCGAGTAACCTACAGGAAACGTTTTGTTTCAAATTTACACGCTTTGTTAGCTGAAACAATATGTATAGAAAATCCAGCTGAATCGTTTTGTCAGTACATTTAAAACATTAAGTGTAACTATTTAAGCTTCAATACCCAAAAACAAGTTTGATTTGTTTGATCTCCCTGTACATTTCCTTAAAAAGAATTCGACAAAAAATCTAAACATTTTCCCTTTGGTTAACATCTTGTTATCTTAATGATGTACATATAAATATACACCGTAAATATGATCTAACAGACACCCGGGCTGTCCATTTAGTTTTAGGATCCCAAGCGTTTACTGAGAGAGGCGTATACAACTGTATTCTCAGAACTGTAGCAAGCTCAACTAAACTATACTAATATGCTATCGGAGAATATATCAGTTTTAAAAAAAGCAGACAATCCTGTCCATCCACTGATACGTCTAACCTGCTTAATTGTTTTTTAAAGCTCAAATTCGATCTCAAAATCTTTGCTTTGAACTTAAAATTGAACAAAATGCAAACTAAGCGCAAACACTTGTGATCCTGAATGATTTTGCTCTATTTCGCTACTTCCTAGCATTTTGGCAACCTCGTTCCCAGAGAACCCTGGGAACGAGGTTGGTATTTTAGAGCAAATGCACGTAGGGTGTGTAATAAACAGCAGGCATTTATTAGAGAGGGGAGTCCAATACAAACTGGAAAACGTAAAGGGGGCGTTTATTAGACAAGAAAAAAATGGAAAATGGGGAACTGTGAAGAGTCTTTTTAGGAATCGTCCTTTAATTTTATTACATTTATTGGAAGGTGTTGACGTCATACATTATATACTTTCGAGCGTGTGCCCTGTAATGGATGCTTTCGTATTTCGGCCATCGTTTTAGCGTTTTCATGTGGACGGGCAAAAACGATTCAAACTCGCTACATGTGGGCGCGTATTTTAAAATATCCGGATGCGTGTGGACAGGGCCTGAAATGTGATAATCACAGATAAAGAAAAAGAAATTGTGACTTAGCTAATTAATTATGACTAAATTATGACTCAATAAATTTTAATGTCCATGTCCTCGTTCGTCCTGTTCTGATGAACTTATTTCTTGTTTCTCTTTTTCTTGGCCTTACTGTTGCAACTGACTTGACTGTTTTTTCATTTCCTGTTCGATTCCCAGCTCGTTCAAATTAATCCTGGCATGCTTTGACAACTCCATGTTTTGTGCAGCTCGTGATGCATACTTCGTTGCAGGTCGTGCAGCTAACACAGTCATCCCAGTCATCACAACTGCTTTGGCACATTCTATATTGACCGTCGCAATACTGGATACAATCTAAGGACTGGGCACGAGGTCTTCCCATTACGAAACTTGCGAGTATTATGATGAGAAGTACTGGGAGCGAGACCATCTAAAGTAAAAAAGTGACAGCTTTAACGTTTAATACTTTGATCTGTTTATTGACTGCGAGCAGTAGATCGAGATCACTTGCGTGAGGGGCGAGCGGCGTTGCTGCGAAGAACGAGAGCGAAGAAAAAATTAGAGACTGCGGTGGTAGCTTTGGCGTGGTGATCATGATTTCCTCCGGATCTCTCCGTACCAATCTCTGCTCTTTAAAAAGAACTGAACTGAATTATGTTTGTTTTCTCTTTGAAAGAATCACTAAGTAAATATTAATTCTTTTAGAATTCCTATACTATGTAATAGTTTGAGAGAAGATGAGAACAGATCGACATGATTTTAAATTTAGCTCAGTTTTGAACTCCAAAATGTGGAGCTCGAAAGTCATACTTTGGCAAGCAAAAATCGACCCTTTCGATTTTTCGGTTGTCGCATCACTTTGAATTGAGAGCAGTGATTTAGCCCGTACAGATGACTTGTGCATAGTCTGTTAAGTCTGCTTATTAATTTCTATCCATCCTCTCTCTTGACTATGCCCATAATGAATCTACAATTATTATTTTTAAAGCCTGCAAACAGAATTCCAAAACGTTACAACAAAAAAGATGCTCTGCTTTTAAAATTCGACTGAATACGATAGAAAAAGTGAGTGGATAGTAAGGCTACTTACGGTTCAGATCGCGGAAAACTTCTGGTTAAAACAATTCTTAGATTACAAATGAAGAATAGAGCTAGAACTGTGGCCCGTTTTACCAAAGATAAGGTCTTCAAACTTCTTTTTATGCTGTTAAAAACGGAAGACCCAAACTGTTTTATACAATAGTTTGTTGGCTATTTCCTTCGTAGGATGGTCTTGTATGGTCTCTCATTTTACACCTTTGGGTTTCTTTTAATTTTTTCAATTACATCCTTCAGAAAAAGTGAACACAAAAGGCTTCCCTTTTTTAAAGAGAGATTTAGAATCACGTTTACGGAAACGATCACGATTTATGCCACACGCGACCAAGTTTTCACTTTACTTGTCATTCACTGTCATTTGATCATGAGTAGACACAAAAATATCAAGTTTCCACTGTTTCCCTAATTTCGAGATTTTGTCAACTTGAATCTCGTGTTTGCCGTCTTCCCTAAAGGTGATCTTCATCTTTAATTTATAATTTGTGCAAGCTTATAATCAAAGTTAGGAAGCGAAAAGGCTTAATTAATTAATCACAACAAAGCGGACAATTGTTTTTTTAATTGAATATCAAAACAAAAGCCAGTCTGTCAGTGGCAAAAAGAAATCACCCATGTACGTAAGAAGTGATTTGCCAATAAAGAAACTATTGCCGAAGTCTCTGGGCAAGTGTAACGCGAAAATTTCATGGTGTAAGCAACTTTTTGAAGAAAACATGGAAACTACCACGTCATTTTCATCTCATCTCATATGTTCATATATAGTTCCAAACAAGGAAAAGACTATGTAAGCAAGTATACGTGAAATAAAAACGAAAAGAAAAGAACGGAAGGAATATGCACAAATCGTAATTATGACAAAATGAAGGGCAGCACATGTCTTTAAAGAAGTTTTAAAAATTAATTCCAACCCCTACATTTCCTTTCCCTGCAATTCTACGCTTTCTTTTTTTTCTTCTCTCCCCTTCCTTCCTTAAGCAAACAATCTACAGGATGTTCTTAGACAATAACTTAAATTTCTTTTATTCACATTTGTTTTTTAAGATTTTACAATTGTACAATCTCACACCTATATATCAACAACTGTTTTTAACACATCTACACCTCATCGTACACAGCAATACTATCAATAAGTAATAAACATACGAAAGCCATCGATTAAACCAAGTTAAAAATGGCGCATTCATGATTTAGAAAGCGGATACGTTACGAAGCGCTATAGGAGCTATGCCACGATATTTGCTATCTTTTTTAAAAAGCTTAAACCTCTTTCGCATCAAATGTATTCCAAAGATAATAGTCCCGTTTTGTTAATTAATACTATATTTAAGCATAGAAACTGTTTCCTGTCGTTTGTTGCAATGGATGGCAACGATGGACATGGATTAAAACGTGAAAAAGTTGGACCAACGTTTTCAAGTTTTAATGCTGTGCCTGCAATATTATGGTTAGTGTTCCCGGATGTAATTTACTTGATCTTTTCTTCATAACTCTACACTTCACAGTTTGCGTATGGAGTAAAGGTACTAAGTAAGGACTTCAGCACAGAATTGACCCAAAACAGCAACACACTCTAGCCTGCGAACGGCAGACGTTTCTCCTCGCTCATCGCCGCTGAGGGACGTTTCGCGAGAAGGAACTCAACTCGCAAAACGTCCCTCAATGGCGATGAGCGAGGAGGCGATGAGGCGATGAGCGAGGAGGAACTCAACTCGCAAAACGTACCTCAATGGCGATGAGCGAGGAGAAACGTCAGCCGTTCGCAGGCTACAACACACTCATGACATAGCTCCTTTAAGATCGAAAGCCTACAATTTACAAGTAAAATTAGTTCTATTTTCAAACAATTTAAGATCACTCTGCAAATATATTATTCATTCTAGTCCCAAATGGGTGAGAAGACTTAAAGCAAACATTATTTCCTGTTTGGCCTTAAAAAAAGCCTTCCGACCCCTAGGAACCGTTCTCGGGCCGCTTTCTTAATCTTTTGAGGGGTAAACGTTTCAGGACACTTTATTTCAAACTGTAGTTTCTCAACTTGGGCTATTTAGCTGTGCGCGAGGCAAGAGATCCACCGCGGACTTACGCCTTAGGTCTTCTTTGTTTTGTTATATATTTAGCTTGATTTTATTTAACATTACGAGAGAATATAGGCAAGGAATGAGCTTTCTCTCTATGAAAACCCTTTGCGTCTAAGTACAATGACAAAATGACAAATGGCGCCGACCAATTAGACCAGTTTAGTTTTAAACAGAAGGAACTTTTTTTTCAAAAAGTTAAGTAAATGATCAACAGCGTATTGTTAATACATAACTTTGAGCAGAACCTTCCTTCAGGCAAGGGACTGTGTAAAAGTGCGAGTGACGCGCAACTCAAGCGGGAAGCGCAAAGTGCTGTTTCTTGGCCCGCGTTTCTCGCGCGTCGGGCAGGTCTATAATACGAACCAGCCCCATACCACTTCTTAGGTTTACAATATTTATAAAAAAAACAAAGGAAGAACAAGGAAGCAAACGTGAAGCACTCACACGTACACCCGCTCAGAAGAGAAACGCGACATTTCACTAATGATTGGTTAAACATTTAAGGTCAGTATAGTTCTAGTAGTCAACCAAGCTCCCACTCTTAGAAGGACTCATTGACCGTGAAAATTCTCTCATGGTAGTGGCAAGCTTCTCGAACTCTTCCCATTTAATGGATTCCAAACTTCTCTGCATTCGAACCTTTGAATCGAGATGCGAGCAGCGTGACTCGGCTTCCTCGAGTCTTAACTTGAGTCGCTCGATTTCCTCGTCCCGCTCGTCAAGCTGTGTGTACAAAATAAAGAAGCATTATGATGAGGAGGGATGTCTCGCTTGTGCTCTCTTTGAAAGGAGCTGCGTCACTAAATTTATCAAAATTCAAACTGTGTGAAACATAAAAACAAAAGCTCAAAACGTTAAGATAAGGTATAAATAACAAAGCAAAATACAAAAGGAAACACGGGTGGACAGACTGTCTAGAAGATAGAAACTGGAATGCAATTGTGGTTTTTGGACATTTGTTCGCCTAACAGTTTTTCAAAATCCATTTTTGTTGTTTGTAATGTTTGATAAAATGCTTGGTAGGCATATTTGTTTGGCACAAAGCTGTGATTTTGTCATTCACAAGTACTTTCTCAAGTAATAGGCTGATTTAGCAACAGAACGGGAACGTCAGTTTACGACGGCGCGCGCAAATCAAACAACTGGTTTGACCAATGGCAGAGCGGAAAATTGGGCACCGGAAGTCACGTGTAATACTTTTCGCGCGCTTTTTCCGTCGTCAGCTGACTTTCCCGTTCTGTTGCTAAATCAGCCTAATAAAGCGAATGGGGACGCGTAACTGGAACAAAATGAAACAGTCAGCCGTGACACAGCCTCTCTAAGGTGACTCATCAGGGTCAAAGGTAAAGACTGGAAGGGTCGGGGAGGTAGATAACTAACACGCGTGACGAGTAACAAAATGGTCAGAGAAAATATCGTGACTAAATTGGAGCTGGGAGGGGGTGGAGGAATGAGAAAACATCGCGACCAGATGGGATGGGAGAGAGTGAGGAAGCTTTTTAACAGTCACAACCAAAAGGTAAAAGTCATTAATAGAAATACCGTAAAATTCCGAAAATAGGCCCCGGGGCTTATATTTTTCGAAAGCCCTTTTTGAGGGGCTTAGTTTGGAGGGGCCTATATTCGGAGGGGCTTATGTATGGAGGGAAATTTGCGTTATAAAATCGGTTGGGCTAGATTGTAGTGGAAAGAAAATTTACCATTTTTGCTTTGTTTTATTTTACATTCGACGGCAAATACAAGCCCCCCGAGGGGCTTATATTTGGAGGGGCGATTTAACGGAGGGTTTTTTGCGTTACAATTTTGGGGGGCTTATATTTGGAGGAGCTTATACATGGAGGCGCTTATTTTCGGAATTTTACGGTATGTTTTGAATAGCTTAACAACAATTTCACTAAACGAAAAGACTGTGGAGGAGGCAGCGTGGCGGAGTGATCAGTGCCTTGGACTTGCAATCGGGCAATCCCGGGTTTGAGTTTCGCTCTGGCCACTTGCTGGATTTGTTCTTGGTCCTACCGAGTTCAAATCTTCGGCCACGCGTGTAAAAAGTCAACTGGTTGCCTACTACCAGTTGTTACGCTCTGTTTGGATTATTTGTTCCTAATTATTTGAGTGAATATCCTTAGCTCATCCTAGCTGGATAAGCTAAGTGTAGTTTCCACTTTAAACGAACCTTTAATCTTTTAAGCTTTTTTAAACGAAAATGTATCTTTCTGTACCTTGGCGTTTAAGTTTGCGACTTCGTCAGTAAGGAGGAGCTTGTCTCTTTTAAGTGCGACGTTTTCTGAGTTAGTCGAGTCGTGCTGCCCTTCAATCTCGTTCAACTCACTGCGTAGCTGAGTTCGTCTTAAATTGGCTGCAAGGAAAATTTAGTGACATTCATTTAAGAAATAAACTTAAAAACGCAGTGTACTGAGACAATTTTCATCCACCTCAGCAAGCTATGGCTATTTGAAGGTGAAATAAATTATAAAAATGTTGACGATGACGATGCAACCTCGTTCCCAGGGTTCTCTCCTACCTGCCTGGGAACGAGGTTGATGACGTTGCTGCTGATGCCGATGACGGTGTTGTTGATCATGATGTTGACGATGATGGTGGTGGTGATACCGATGATGATGACGATGGCGACTATAAAATTAGGATATTCCGCTCCCGATTCTGCCTCCCAGTGTTAAATGTTGGGGAAAAAGTATCCTGCCTTTCCCTTTCATACGTTTCACCCCGTCGAATTTCAAAATATCCTGATCAGATTAAGGCAATTTACAACGAATTTCAGGGCCGCTTCAAATCACGACGTCTTCATAAGCCACCAATTCCTGTAGGGCTGCCTTTTTTCTTCGTTAAAGTGTCATTGTTCTAGCAAATAGCACTCTTAGGCAGCCATTTACTTACGGAGAAGAGGACTATACTTTGCCTTTTTCGTGCTTGGCTTAAAAAGTCCTTTTATGCAGGCTGGAGGCAACATTAACATTTTTCAACACAAGGACATTTAACACCGCAATTATCAGGAGTTATGTGTGAAAATGCTTTATCTCTCTTCCGCATTCAAATGAATGAATTTCATATTATTCCCTCTCACAGAATAATTTTAGATTAGGCTTGAACCTTACCTTCCAAGGACGCTTGTTCCTCTCTTGACAACTGAAAGAATCAATAAGCCATAAGGTATCTGTCATACAGTGATGAGTTTTAGTGTGGACTACAGGCCCTGGTTGTTCAAACGTTGGACAGCGCTATCCACGGGATAAATTACTATCCTGACTATCCAGCGGATAAGTATTAGGGAAATCAATTGCATTATCCAGTGGATAGCGTTATGCATCTTTTGAACAACTAGGCCCAGCGCAAGATTAGGCATGAGAACGGATTTTCAAACAAAGTTTGTACGCTTTAGATTTAACACTGGTTACGCCAATCATATCCCTCAAGTCTTTCTAATGAGGTCCTTCACCCAGTAACGACTTACAGTTCTCAAAAACAGCGCTGCCGCGAAATTTCGAGGAAGTCAATAATAAACAATAGATGATAGTGCATTTACATGGCTCACACATCCTCTGGCTGCTGGAAACGCTTCGCAAAAAGTATTCGTTGTGCACAATCTTGTACTTGTATTCAACCAACTGACCAGTGCCAAACATTTCATGCACCAATGCAGTTATCTCTCATTTTTGGCAAGATTACTGAGATAAACATTATACGCTTCTGGGAAACTGCCCACCTACCCCTCCCCTAAGCCAACATGTTGCCCTAAGTGAGAAGTACGTGTTATTGTTGGCTTTGGGGGGGGGGGGGGGGTAGGTGGGCAGTTTCCCAGAAACATACGATGATCCTAATGGGTTCGAGTACTTTAACGTACCCTGAGTCAGATATGACCGTTGTTCGTGTTCTCCGCCGAGAACTGGAACTAGTATATAGTAGAGGCTCACACAATGGAAACAATAATATTTGCATGTGAAATAAAACGTTGAAAGAAACTCTTAAGAGTCAATATTACAAGCAAATTTAACCCTTTTCTGTCGGAGAAAGTGCACGAAGCAATTGTAAATTTGGTCACGGTTGAGACTGGTGAGGCAAGCGCGTAGTTCAAGGTAGCGCTGCTGAATGCGTGAACCGAGGGCGCAAAGGCTAAAAGGAAAAAAAAATAAATGAAGAAGGAACAAAACAACATATTGTGGGAAAAAGGAAGAAAAGAAAAAATGGTGAGAATTGAAAAGTGAGTGTTTTTAATACCTTCTGAAGGGTTTCCTTAAGATTATGTTGTTCAAGTCTTAATAGCTCTTTCGTCCGTTCTAGCTCCTGCTGTAAATGTTTCTCACTCTCTTTCAGCGTTACTAGTTCCTGGATGTTGGCCTGTCGACGGTAATCTTTTTCGTCCTTGTGGGCACGATCCTGTCACAATTAAAACGATACGAGGATGAAACACATTTTCAGATTCACTTAACCCAGACGGTTCTTCTTGCGGACTGGAAGAAAAATTGGAACTCAGATCCCGGCAGGGCGCGCGCACTCGCGTACTCGTATACAAGGAGGCTCCGCCCTTTTCAGGTTTCAGGTGTTCACTACTTTACACGTGCATCACAAGCTTTTTTGTACATTTTTTTGCCGTTTTTGCACAACTATGACGTGAAAATGCCTAATTTTGTGTTTTATGGAGAACTAAACAAGCAACGACGAAATTTTATTTCGCTTTCTGAACTTGAATATGGTCCCTTGGAATTCAAATTCAGGAGGATTCGCGTATATTTGACAAAGTAAGTAAGTAGGAATAATCGCGATAAAGACTGAAAGAACGCAAATTCACTTTTTAAGCGACGTTCTTGTTGCTGTCGCGTCGTTGGATCTTTATAGCCCTAATGTCGAGGGGAGTTGGCTGTTACAGACTTGTGAAGATATGTATGTTGTGGAGATGTTGCTTCTGTAGCAGTTAGTAGAGTAAGGACTTAAGCTGACACAGGAGGCTGACTAAGCACCTTGCTACATAGCAATATTCTTAGGGAAAGATCTTAGAATACAGAAGAATCATTTTTTTTACGCAAAGCACCACGCCATTAGCGGACAAGTCAGGACAACTCACCATATCTATTTGTTTTCTAAGTTCGATGACTTGAGCCGATATGGCAGCATTCTCTTTAATTAAAGCCGTACAGTCATCTTGGATCTGAAATCATAACAGGTTTTATTAGTTTTAAATTTATCGTTTATTGATTGATTGACCAATCTTCATAAAAAGGCTACCAAACCCCTCGCAGTCATTCTCATGCAGTTTCCCATTTCCTACTATGCGCGATTCACAGGGCAGTAAGAGAGGCGACCAGGTAAGATTAAACTGTTTCTCTTTGCTTCTCAGTGGACAAGCTCGTGGCGTAATGATCTTCCTTATGTTGCCAGTGGCTTAATAAGGTTTTAGGTTACGTAAAATGGTTGTAATATGTACAGACTGTATCTCCAAGATGACTGGTTCCGTACGCAACATAGAGTGCAAGACATCCATACCTCTGCGTTGGTCAACTGGCCCAAGAAAAGTTTTGGCGGCGCGAGGGATTAAACAGGAAATGATGTCAAAGGCACTTAAGGGTCGAATGCTTAATAGGCGAGAATCCTTATTTTGGGGGCTTACCGTCTTACAAGCAGAGGTTAACTTTTACTAGAAAAAAACAAGCTGTTTTGAGGACCACTCGCACAAGTGTATCGTTTCTCTTTGACTTCACAAATTTGCATGGTTAGAGACTATTGGCGGGAAACAATTTTATCCTTTGATGTCACGTGACCCTGAAATAATTAGTGTTAGCAAACCCAATTTTTTCATGCTCATTATTCTTCAGGAGAAAATCATAGTTACATATAAGTTTAATTTTACCTTGTTTCTAAGACTTCTGTCCTGTTCAGCGTTAATTTCTTTTTCTTTCAGCTGTAGTCGTAGCTGTCGTATTTCTTCCTATATTGAATAGGAAAGTTTTCAAACAAAAATATGGTCAATGCTGTAGCAAAAGTGTTCAAATTGCTTGCTATTGGTGCTAACTACATGTAAGCCACACAGTGTGTGATGCCTTACCCTGAGTGCCCGGCCAATTTCTTCTTTTGTTTTCGCTTGAGAGTCAAAGAACTTTTCGTCCATTTCTTGAAGCTGGGTCTTGAGCTTTAAACACTCCGCTCTCTTCTCTTCCAACTCTATTCTGAGATTGTTTAAATCCCCAGTCTTGCGGTCCAGCTGAATATAAAAAAGAAAATGGTATCCTTACCAACAGAAGTAATTAATAAGCCATAAAATTCCTATCCAAAGTCTGATAACATTCTCGGCTTTAAATATCATTCTTAGACTAAAATCCAGCGAATCAATTCATCGCAGAAGTGAGACTCTCTAAATATGAATCGCACTTTTTACAGTTGCAGTTGGAAACGAAGCTGGAGTTGACCTTGTTTTGATATAACCCTTCTTGCTTTATTATGCAAAACTTGTTGTTGTTATGCTAACCAGTATTTTTTAAACAATTTTCCATCAGAAAAGGAAGGAGGTTAGTATCAAAACAAGGTCAACCTCAACCTCACGTTCAATCAAAGGCTAGGACACCAAGCCCACAACTGTAAAATGGCCTATTGGACGAGAAGATAAAAATTATTTCAGTCTATTTGAAAGTGAAGTACCTCTTGAGTCAAATTTGGCGCCCTGTGTTATCCCGTTTTGTTTTGATTTGTTTGTCACTTTGTTCTTTAAGTTCTTTTTTTTCACAAACTGAACAAACTGAGCTAGACAATTATTTTCGTCTGTATCAAGAGCACCG
>BOPM01000083.1:184790-204900 GCA_022179025.1 Porites australiensis | reverse complement strand
CTGACACTTGCAGCCACCGGAGGGGTTTTGACAATAAATGCTAAATACTTCACCTTCAGCATCCCTGAGTCGTTTTATTGCTGAGTCTTTCTCTGCCTCCAACATGTGCATCTGTGATTCCTTTCGTGCAACTTCTGATGCTCTCTCATCCACCTTCCCCTGCAGATCACGCAGCTTCCGCATCATGCGATCTGCTTCCTCTGTGACTCGAGGAGGAATGGCTATGGAACAAAACAACCAACTTACTAACAAGTTGTGATCAGTTTTTATGGAGAATTACCAAATGATGACTGTTTTGAGCTACTGATGTAAAATAACCTTCCTTTACCTTCCATCTTTATTTGTCAGGTAAGGAATAAAACTCAGACCAGAGCAACTCATTTACATATAGGGAAACAATGGGTGTTATTGTCAGGTAAGTCTGTAAATAAGGTTATCCACTTCGAGTTTTGTACGCCCAAAACTGTCAGGCAAGGGGACCTGGCAGACTAAATTGAGAGCTTAAGAAAAATGTAAGACTTTTTTGAGCGACGCATGTCAACAGGAAGGGGATGTTTGTATTCTTGGGCCATGGTTTGGCCAAATTATTGGGCAAATCATCTATAAGAGTGAAGACACTTAGCAATACAAATTTGGTAGCATGACAAGGCATATAGAAGAGAAGAAGCCTCACTTCCAGCTGACGTGCATCGCTCAAAAACACATTTTTGCTTAAGCTCCATACAAATGCCTTTCTAAGCTCCCTAAATTTATTGTAACTGTTTGGAAGTAGAAAATTACACATCATGTACACAAATTTGTTGCCCTGTGAGGAGCACCTGTCAAGAGCAAAGTGGGTTGTCTGTCTCAGTATTGTAACAATGCTGGTATAATAAGTTGCCTACAGTTGAATTAATCAAACTGTCTATAAAAACCTTTTTATTTTTATGTTTTAAATTAGGCTCACCTGAAGCTTTCCGTGCTTGCTCTCGTCTGGTGATAAAAGGGTCAATCAAGGAAAAATCATGAACACACTCAATATCGTCATCACATTTCGTAAAAGTTCCTCAACAATTATTCACCTCTAACCTACACTGTACTGCTAACTCTTGAGTCGATTTGTGGACAAAATTCTATGGTGTGACCATGCATTTAAATGAAATCTCTTCAGAAGTACTTTCACATGGTACTATTTACTTAGGATGTTGTTCTAACTTTTAAGTTTGTGGATAAAATCCCACGGCGTGCCATTTCAAATGAATTATCTTCGAGCAATACTCTCACATGGTAAAAAGTCCATGGAAAAATCTTATGGTGTGACCATTCAAATGAAATCTCTTCAGCAGCACATTTTGCATAGTACTTTTTGTTTTTTAGCATTTATATTGAACTTCTGGGAGTGAAAGGGTTAAATTTTATGATGATCATACTAGTCAGCTCTTGTTATTGTGGACACCCTGAGTAGGAGCGAGATCTGGTGTCCTAAACAACAGGAAACTGTGGTGATAGGTACACTGTATAGCGAACTTTCAATCTGCCTTCACTTATGAGAACTCATTCTCGTAAATGACTAGCTCTAGTTGCGACCATTTTATAAGGTTCCCAAGGTGCACGGTTGCTTAAGAGAGCCTCAACTGTTTATACAAATGTGAACACTCAAGCGCTTGAGTGCCTGAGAAGGGGGATCATTAATTTGAAGAGGGAGTACAATAATGTTAAGTTGAGGAGACACAGAGGGAATCCTTCTGATCTATTCCCATCGATACATTAAATACAGTATTTCCTTGAATAATAGCCGGGGACGATTATTAATTTTTTTCGCAGAAAAAGGGGGTGATTATTCTAGGGAAGGCAATTATTTCAAATTTAATATTTGCTCACTGTCCTAAATATTTTGTTTTCAGTTTCCCATTAAATCAAAAAATAATCACATCAAAATAATAAACTGAACATGGGTTTTTTAATTAAGTGTTCCAAATTTAGTTCCTTGTCTGAGTAATTTTCAGAGCTTGAATCGTCACTGATCAGTTTTGCTGGATCACACTGCACTTCAACTTGACAGGGAGGGGATAAAAGGAAGAGAAGATGGCGAGAGGGGCAGGGGGGGGATGGGGGGAGATTATCTGAGGGACGCAATTATTTGAAATATTTTCATCAAAGGGGGGCGATTATTCAGGGGAGGTGATTAATCGAGGGACGGCTATTACTCGAGGTAATATGGTAACGTTATCGCAGGATTTTTTTTGCAGTGGATATTTCAGGTGTGATCTAATTGTTTGAATTAGATATTAACTAACTGGGCTCAGTTTAATAAGTTCAAACTGTTACAGAAAAATATGCAGGTTTTAAATCATGGCTGGCAAAGGATACAGATAGTTGGCTTCCAACTCAAGGAAATAAATCTGTTGTTGAAGATTCCTGATGTACTCATTTTCAATATCTCCAATTGCAGCATTAGATGTGGAAGATCTGGTATGTTTTCTGAATAAGAAGAGAAAACAATAGAATCAGTAATGAAATCCTGTATTCCTCTCACTCACCGCGGATAATTAATTGAATCAATAAAAAATAATTTTGCAAGCTTACGTTAATTTTCCCTAATAAACTCGAAATCGTCAGGTGCAGTGAGGGTTGTGTTCCCTGTAATTTTTAAGCTCAATTTGGGATTTAAAATTGTTGTTTACTTTCGCAAACTTGACAAGGATTAAAAGCGCTTTTGTTGGAAAACAAACACACAGTTTGCAGTTAAAATCAGCCTTGCAATTTTACTTACAAATTCTTCAGCGTTTTGTGGTATGTTTATACGATTACAGTCATGCACAGTGTATCTTCGAGTTTTGCACGCACGGGCATTTTGAAAGGATCGTTCTCCTGGGGATAAATAGCTCTTTACCAAACCAGCACTATCGTTTCTTAAGATTTTTAGTCCTTGATTTAATGAAAGCATACAAACAAATCCGTTTGGGTGAAATTGTGAACGATACCAAAGATCGGCGAAGACAGTTGTAGCAACTGGGGAATGCCTGATATCAGCGTGCCAAACTGCCGCGTGCATAAACAATAGCGTTCCCAACCTTTTTATTGTACCTCGATAGAAATTAAGTGAAAATCACTTTAGCCACAGTAGCACCTGGGAACAACTGAAGGGTATGTACTTAAAGAACTTACCCAGTTTTTGAGTCAAACGATGCCGCTAAGTGCAAACTTCTACTACCCGATTTTCCAAAGCTGCCAGAACGCCGGAGATTATCCGGTGCACTGCTCCGAAGTGGAGAGGCTACGACGGATCAAAAGTAAACATAATTAAACTAGGAAAACACTGGACTTGCTTTAACAAAATATATTCAGCATAGCTTACCAGATCTGCTTCCTTTCGTCCTTGAAAACGATGCCATTTTCTCTTAACTCCAGATTGTCAACATGAAAATGGCGTCGCGTAACCAAAGAAATTTTTGCCGCTGAAATCGTTCGCGGGCTCAGTGTTGCGCCATGATAGGCCACTTGCACTGTCAGGGGGAGGCTAGAGTCAGTTGTGACGGTCACTTTTCGTCAGGAAAAATCTCGCTGGAAAAAGGCCTCAACTCAAGGAAATCAACCGTTAAATTCTTTCTCTGAGCAGCCTTCATGACGCTTTCTAAAGCCATAGTAGCGTGGAAGCTGCCACTTGGGCCGAAACGGCCTACCAGTATCTTTATTAAACTTGGGTTCGCGTTGGGCAAACAATCATATCGATATAAAATTTATATCTAGCAAAAATGATGACTGTGGAAAATATTGAGCTAAACCCTTCAATTATGGGCAAATTTTATCTTCACGATATCAGGGTAGGTTACTGAATTTGGAAAAAGCCCCAATTACATCTCATCTGAGAAAACTCGCCTGAGAAGTTCAAACAATCCAGTTTTTGTATATATCATCAAAGTCGAACGGTCTTGGTTTACATCCATTTTTCGTTTCTTTCATGTCATGTTTTTAAAGCAAAAATATTTCCCAGTTGGACTAGGATTTTTAAAAGACTCTGCCCTGTATCTTAGACCAGAAAAAAGCAAGTCTCGATCTCGGATAAACATCGGATGAACAAGTAAGGGACTTGCAGCTGTCTCGTCAAGTCTCGCCATATCAGTCATACCAGCAGTCAGATAATAGCCCGATCGCGACAAAACCGTGAAAAGGCCAAATGTCCGGTTTTATCTATATTAGCTGTTTCACCCCATTGTAGTAATACCTATCATTTCGAGCATGCCAAAAATGCTTTGCCACATTAAGGATTCAACATGGCAAGTGGGCTTTATATGAAAAATCAGAGAAGTTTTCGAAAACAAAAGGAAAAGAATTACTCAGCTCCACTGTTATTTTGTTTCAGTTTATCATATCTGTAGCAAAAATCATTCCAAATCCGCATCCATATCCAGTGACTCGCACGCGACAACCAGAGAACAATTTAATGGGGACAGACAATCCAATCACACGAATGATAGCCTGGGGAAGACTAAAATCGCGTTTTGCTTTCATAATTTACCAACGCAATATATTTAGCAGCTTTTATCTCCTTAGATGGGTAATTGATCACGAATTGCATGTAATTCACTTAAGTTTAAAAATAGCCATTTCTAAGTTGCCTGCGCATGCGTCCCAGACACTCTAAACCTTCTGTATAGAGCGTCACGGACTATACAAATGGTTTAGACGAGTGCGTGGGCCGGCTTCAACGCAGGCTATTTCTAGGGCATTTTCATTAGCGAAAATATGGCTTACAACTAAATTGCGTATTTCTATCCTCAAGTTGAAGAGGGATTTTTAGGTGCCATTCAAGACATTCAAGAACACTTGCACCTGGCATGGAGTCGAACTAGGTCAGGCTGGCCGTGCATGGAAAGCGCATGTTTCAGAATTTTGGCCAAATTAAACGCATGTCGTGCCAACGGTCATGGCGTCGTTTTTCTACAAGATCAGCAGAGTACGTTTCTCGTTTCGGTTTGCAAATAGAAAAAAAAAGATAAGATGTTGTAATGGAGAAGCTCTGAGAAATGCGTGTAGACGCCGATTTAAATTCGATCCCTAAAGCGCCTCAAAGAAACAACTAAAGTATACAAACCGAGTGGAAAGAAAACTTTACGCTTAATAAATGTATATACAAAAAGCAAATAGCCAGGCACAATATTTAACCGTTCAGTATTGTTTACACGGATTTTATCCACAAACCATGCAGACTCAAATGGAAGTAAAACAAAGAGACAATTAAAGAATATTACAGTCTTTTATTTGTGTATAGAAAAAACCTCGTCGACGGAAACCTTAATCCAATGGCAGACTGAAAACAAGACTTTTAAATGCCTAAGACTATAAGATGCCTTGAGTTGAATCTATAAAATCGCGGATGGTTGAATACTTTTTTAATTTTTCATAACTTTCTTTCCAGTTGTCTTTTCCCTTCGTATTCATTTGACAACCGATGCAATACCACGCATGCGTGTGTCACACGCTTCCGTTGAAAACTTTGACAACTCTGAAAGCGGTAACTACCGCCAATCTGTTGGAGAAAAATTATCCAGAGCGATGAATAACAATTCTAACTCGCCGGTCAAGCATGAAATTGCTCTTATTAACGGAGTTGCGACAAGAATCGCGAGTGCGAGATCTACCGAGGAAAACCTTTGCATTGTGGTTATACCCGGCAATCCTGGTGGAATCGGATTTTATGACATCTTTATTTCGACGATTTTTCAGGCTGGAAAAGGAAAATATTCCGTTTACGGCGTCTCCCATGCAGGTATGGCTTTCAATACCATTTAAACGTAACAAGTATGAAAATCATGGCGAGATTTGACTTAGAATTGATAGAAAATATTTCTCAATCAGCAAGTTCAAGGAAAACAAAGCCTAAAATTTCTTGATCTCCAGTGGTGTTCCCGCGTTTTATGTTTCTCCTTTCTCAAGCTTTTATTTTACTTTTTTCAGTTTAAAGATCATAATTTAAAATGGTTTAAATATACTACTTTCGTAAAATACCAAGAGGAGATTTTGCGAGGGCCAAGCCATTTTTAAAACTATCGATAAACTCATTGTTGTGTTTATAAATGACTGCATGAATAAGAAAAATTATATGTGACCATCTGCTCATCGAGACAGAAAACTCGTACAGGCCGATTGCGAAACAAAAACCCACAATTACTATAAACGTTACGCTATTCGCCGAGTTTGCACCACAGAAAAATTAAAATCGGATAGATTTTAATTAACGGAAGTGTCACCATACTTTCAATGGAGCGATTTTCAATTTTGGCTGCAACAATTCATTTTCTCATCATTTATTTATTACTAAACCTGTAAAGAACTGTATATATATAAAATTAAAATAGCTATTATATTCAACACAATTTGGTTTTGAAATTCAGACTGTTATTTTAACGTCGACCCATATGCTGGGGAAAATTCTAATTTGATTAATTTGAAAAAAAAAAACAGTTTTCTGTGTTTCCCGATGTATTGCAGTTTCTATTTTATTGAGAAAACTTCCGCAAGATTTATGATAGTTTACCGCAGCGGTAAACTTGCAGAGAGGTGTCTTTAACTTGTAAAACAGCCGTAGGAACGGCAAGCACTCTTCAGTTCAAACGATTTGATTTGGCGCTTCTAGCCCTACGAGCAGGAGTTACCAAAACACAGGGGCGCCCAACGACAATTTTTCGAAAATATCTGTTCGGAAGACAGTTTCAGATCTAGAATTTTCGGAACATTTGTTGTTAAATTTCTTGCCTGCCTGCCTCTCCTAGGATTTTCGAACCCCCCCAAAATGGAAAAGATTGCCCATTTTTAACGGATTTTTATCCTAAAGAGGTCACCTAGAATTTTGGCGAACCTTTTTTCTGGCTGAAATTTTCGAAAAGGTAAGTTTTGATCCCTATAACTTTCGGATCACTACACTTTCAGCTAGGAAATCCGAAGAGATGAAAAATTTTTAGGGGATAAAAATATGCTAATATCTACCGTTTAAATACTAAAATACGTTCAACAATGCTATGTTTAAGTGGTTTTGTACTATATTCTCGTTGAGTGCCCCTGAAAACAGAGCAAACCACAACTCTAGTTTTGCCTTATAGCAATCGTAGTTGGATGCACGCCAGTGACAAAATGTAAAAAAGGGTGTTAAATAGGGCGATTTGTTAGAGCACTATACCCTATCTGACGTTAAAGTGATGCAATTGGCTTTGATTGGTCAGAAATGGCAAGAACTCAACAAGATTATTTAAAGCATCTTGTTATACTAATTCTTGCTATATGACATTACAAGAAATACGAGTGCTCTATCGCGCCCGTTCAGGTCATTTGAAAAATGTACACAAGCTACGTCACAATGCACGACATTTTTGGTCGCGTTAGTCTAGCAGACACTGGCAAACCGGAAATCCAGATTGTCTAGGATCAGCTCCTAAATAAGAAAAAATGTCCCCTGAATTTTTGGTGCAGAATCATTTTTGAGATATTTTGAACAGTTTTCAGGTGTTTCTTATTGTTGTTGTTGTTGTTTTTTAACATCGAAAGCCTTTTAAAAACAGGTCCCCTGGTCTGTCTCCTGGCCACTCAAATCAAATAGCGGAATGGCTCTTTAACTGAAACTTGCGTTCACGCGGGATCACGGTTGTTGAGTCATTATTCTTCGCATTATAACACAATTTTAAAACTTCTTTTGATCTTTATAAATTGATCTCGTATCCAGGACATGCTCAAGTTGACGACCGCAGTGGTCCATGCAAATGCAAAAGCGAGAAACAGTGGGATCAAGAACAGCCATCGTCTTTCACTCTCAGCGATCAAATAGAACACAAACTAGCCTTTCTTGCTTACTATATCCCTGCGCATTGTAGGGTGATCCTTGTGGGACACTCCATTGGTGCGTATATAGCCTTAGAAATGCTGAAACGATACCACGACAAGGAGAAAGTCCTCAAGTGCGTTCTGCTTTTTCCAACAATCGAGCGAGTTGATTCCGCTCCGAGCGGCAAATTCTGGAAGTTTATCTGCCATTATTTACATTGGCCTTTCCTTATGGGAACAGCGGTGGCCTCGTTTTTGCCATCGCTTCTTCAACGCTGGGCCGTAGGCTGGTGGATGTATCTGAATGAAGTCGAAAACAAAGAATGCATCAAAAACGCCGCACAGGCTATGTTAAATTACCACACGGTTAACAACGTCCTGGAGATTGGGCGCCAGCTTACCACGATAAAAGAACTGGACTACGAGTGCGTCCGGTTAAACCTGGACAAACTGGTTTTCTTCTACGGGTTGGGTGACCCGTGGGTGCCACAGGTTTACTACGAGGACATGAAGGAGAGGTTCCCGGATGGAGACATCAAGCTGTCACGTGATAAGGACATTAAGCATGCGTTTGTGCTGGATACCTCTGAAAAAGTGGCAAAGATGGTGTGGGAATGGATCGAAAACCATGTGAACGAATACGAGCTTGAAGACACAGTTACCATTGTCGAACCATGTTAGTGACTAGGCTATTGCATGTACTTGACATAACTTGGGCAACAGTGAGAAATTTAAAGAACAAATTGAAGAAGTTACTTTATTTAAAAGTCAAAAATGACACAATATATATTGTAAAATACCTATACAGTTATATTCGGCATCGAAGTGTTCACCGAAGGAATAGCCCTCTTTAGCTTGTATGTTTTGTTTTCCCAATGATGGTCTCGAGAGAATTTGCCCCTTTGTCTTTTCATAAATTATGCGTACATGTACAGGTAAATAAGAAAAAATTTGTAAGAAACAGTTCTTTAGAGTATCATCACATGACCTACATAGGGAAAACAAAACATACAAGCTAAAGAGGTCTATTAACGAAGGCTGCCTGGTAGAAATTTTTTAGTGTGAGACTATACGTAACAATGGAATATTCGGATATCCAGTGACAAAATTCTGGCCAAGGACATCGTGGAAACGCATCGGTAAGTAAGTTGTTGGTGAATAAATGTTCAACAGGAGAAACAAAACAAAAGCTATTTTTAGCATGTTTTGTCGAGCAGAAAAAAATGTCTCTCTTAATAAACAAGTTCTTTAAGCTTTCTTTGTGTCCTTTGTGTCCCCTAGACCTCACAATGTAGTTAGTTGGTTTCGAAAGTAGCCTATTACTAAAATAATACGAAACATATATCTATCTTTTGATGACTGGTAGTAGTTACGACAAGACGTTGCCCTGCCACCATTTTAAAAATAGCCTTCCTAGATACATGATACTTCACAACTATACATGTGGGACTCCCTTAGAAATGGTCTCCTCAGCGCTCAAATTGAAATAAAAATTCGTAAGTTTACAAAGTCTTTCACCTTGTTTTTGTTTTATTTTTGATAACGCAAATTCGAATAAATGTTATTAAACTAAGGGTCTGGCAAGACAATAAATATTACTGACTCTTTTATTTATATTCCTTGCTTATGGAAGTGAATATTGAATTCTATAAACGGCTTAGTTAGAACTTAATGGATTCCTTCCATCAAATTTAGAAACTTGCGAAGTTTCGGTCCTGTAAACACAGTGTCCCTTTGCATTCGAACGCATCAATTACAAATGTGAATCAAGTTATACTTGCTACGTTGAGTCAGAGTCTTCTCCGCTGTTAAACCGAGCAAATCCTCGGCCAGGCGCTCTTCTTCCTATAAAAATTAGACAATCAGGTATTAGGAAGATATTTTTCTTGGACTGCTCCTTCGGAGATAAAATGCGGCGTCTACTCTCTCTCTCGTCAAATTCTTACAGAAATTTGTTTCCTTAGAAGGGAACTTCGCCCTTTATCCTCAACGCAGATTTTTAAATTCCTCCATTTAAAGGGGCTCTGCCTCAGTTGTCTAGTTTGTTTTGATTATAATGTCAACAGAGAGGAGAAGTGTGACGTCACGTTACTATAGTAGCAAAATTTCTGGATCACAACAATAGGGATTCTTTGTAACAGCAAAAAAGTAATAGGTTTAGATTGGCAAAAGAACAACTTTGCACGTGCATTACACTTTTTTGTACATTTCTTAGCCGTTGTTGCACGACTGCGACATGAAACTTCCTAATTTCACTCGCCCGCTTTATCGAGTAGGTGACCACGACCCCCCAATTTTTTTTTCTTTTTCTAAACTTAGATACGGTCCCTTCGGATTCAACCCAGAAAATTTCCCCGACATTTGACAAAGTAAACGAAATTAAATAAGATCGATGAAGTTTGAAACAGTGCGAATCTACTTTTTACGTGACGTTTTGATTTGTTGTCATCCAGAAATTTTGCTACCATGGCAACGTGACGCAACGACTTTTTTCTCTATAATGCGCCTCTGTTCGCCATTGAACTTGAGAAATTACTTGTGAATGACAAAATCACAGCCTCGTGTCAAACCTACTTGTCTCCCAAGTATTACATCAAACGCTGAAAAAAAATGGTCTTTGAAATACTGATAGGCTAACAAGTTTCACAAGTCAAAACTGCAATCCGTTTCAATCTTCTTCAAGCTTGCCTGTCCGTGCCTCCTTTGTATTTGCTGTGCTATTAAAACCTTCCTTTCATGTTTTGATTAGTAATTTTCTTTTTTCACTTAGTTTGGTGGCGGTTTCCACTGTTTGAATTTTGCTAAATACTTTCATGACACAGCTCCTTTAACTTTCAAATTCAAAATACTACCCGTCTTACCCAGCCTCGGTTCCCAGTCCGTCTCACTGCCGCTCTCCAAAGGTGTCCGAGACCACGGCCGACGTTCTCCTAACTTGGGGGTCTCCTCTCGATCAAAATTGACTTCCGTCTAGATTAAAAACAGTAACGATCAAATTAAACCAATCATTGGTATTTGCCACATGCAAGACAGCCCTATCAAGTGAAACGCAACAGCATGCAGAATAAGGGCCTGTTTACATGGATGTGGGGGACCCCAGGTAGGTGAGGTAACCCGCTTAGGTGGGGCAACCTGCCTGCCCATATAAGCCCTCATTTCTTATTTGATCACATTTATGTGATAGGTGGGGTGACCAAATGAGTGATTATGTGGACAGGCGGGTTACCCCACCAAAGCAGGTTACCTCACCTACCGGGGTTCCCCCACCTCCACGTAAACAGGCCCTTAGTTGCCCTTCAAGTGTCATTTCGAGTGAGCGGGCTTACGTCTCGACGGCACTTTTAGAATATCACGTCACGATCATGAACGCCATCACTGTTCGATGTAAAAGCCTTAAGCCACAATTGTAAAACTTTATCAATGACGCTAGCCCTGCGGAAATTTGTGTCCGAGGGCCCAGAATTGAAATTTCAACTTGCGATTGTGTTCACGTTCTCGGACTGTTTTGGACTACTATTTCACTGAATAATTATCGACACCTGTTATAAATTAAACATGGAGGAATATTTTAAGGCTATGTTCACACTGTACAGGATAGCTTTTCCGTCGGTACGAAAACCATACCGAGAGGGGCTTCTGTTCACACATGGGAATGGTGATTTCGGCGCGATTTCTCTGACGGAGCGAATCTGCTCCGCGCCGATCTCGATAGTGGAGCGTCACATATCGGAAAGGTTCTGTGCCACACTTTGGTGCAGTGTGAACGGGTATTCGGGAATAAGTAGGAGCGAGGACTGGAATCTAAATGAGACAGAAGTAAATATTCAGGAATAAGGACTGGGATTTAGACAACTAAATCCTCTCGGCCAACCGCTCTGGCACGATGTTCGATGTGTGGAAATGACTTGTTCCATTTATGTGCCGTTTCTGTTCACACTGTATCGGATTGTCGGCACGAAAAGCTATCCGGAATAGTGTGAACACAGCCTTAAAATGAACACAAGGCATTACGTCATTGTCTGATGAGTATCCATCGAACTTCCACGATTTCTGTTGTCGTCCTGAGTACACCAAGTCACTCTGGCTCGAAGATGCCGTTTGGGGCCTGGAACTATCTGGACGGTCATCTGTAAAGGATCCCCCTCTGAAAAAGCAAAATGGAAGACTGAAATAGCAGCACAAAAAATTGACGAGTTTCATATCCACACCTATAACTCCCAATTCACTTCTCCGCTATTAGGCCCGACAACCAGCAGCAGCTCGGGAAACTAGCCCGCACTCCTCCCCTACTAGGGAGGGAAAAAGACAGGACCCGAGAGAGAGGTAAAAATGGAGCTTACCATGAAGGCGGAACAAATCTACATTCTGCGAGGGCTAATGAGAACTGACTCATCCACGGGGACATTTCCTTAGGAAAATGGGAGAAAAAATCGGGAGGCAACGCGTTTGTTGGCATGGCGAAGTAGTGAAGTGAGAATTGACCACAACGCACTTTTTCAGTTGTTTGGTCGGAACAAAATGGTGACTTATCCGTGATCTCTTCCTCTTCAATACTGTCTGCTAGCTATGATTAAAAACGTAGCAACAAGCCAAAAATTCCGTTGTAGTGCTTTCCGCGCTCGAGTGTCAGGTTGAAAAATTTCCAGCCAGTTTTCTTCTATGGCCAGTGCGGTAACTATAAAAACGCAAATTTCTGCCAAATTGTAAGTACGACCATCAAATATTTAATGCGGAAATCTTGGTCCTTCTCTCTTAGAAAAACGAAACTTTCGAAAGGGATTTAACAAACCAACGATCCAAATTAGGCTGACTATATACAGTCAAAGTGATCTACTGTTCAACCTGATAATGCAGTTTCAGTTGGCTTTGTTTTATTTTTTTGTTTTTGTTTTTGCAAGCCATCTGTGCTTTCTCTGCTGTATTGCTTTTCATATTTTCTTACAGTCTTCGGCACGCCAGTTAAAGAGCCCTGAAACAAACGCTTGAGCCCTACCTAAACATGTGCTTGCCTTTCGCTGGCGATCTACTTGCACTCTGCCACATATGTTGACCTTTACGCGGGCTAGAATCACCTGCGGATCAGAACAAGAAAAAGACATTTTAAAAAACTCAGTTTAAAAATAACATTTTATTTAGATTTTTTTTCTCAAGAAACCATCTCACGTCTACAATATGATTAAGTTACAGTTAGCAACCTTTTTATGAATAAAGTTATGCAGTGGTTTAAACAAATTAAGGATGAAGGAAATTTGAACTAACTTCAATCTTGTAACATAAAGAAATGACCGGCGGACATCATCTACGACGGCGTTACTAAACGCACACTTCGAGAGAAATTGGTAAGAATGATATGCATACAGCTGTTCTTCAAACGACCTCTCGCGAGCACACTCTTTGGTCCATGTTAGCTCCGTCAACATGAACCTGTCGCCAAATATTTAAAAACCTACATGAACGCTGTGTGAAGATGGCTCGAATGCTTACAAGTGTTTTTCCCGGTTTATTTGATTATTACTGAAGGGTTAAATTGGACCGGTTTTCAGCTCTGCTATCAACAGTCCTTGACGAATATCAGTCATAACATTTTGATACAATATTGTTTTAGGTCGTTATAACTTTACTGCGGTCACACAAGGGAAACTTCAGCGAAAAGTAAAAACTTTGGGATCTCTTACTTTCTGAATCAAATCCTGAAGGCCAAACAGGGGGTCTCCTGAGCCCACTCTAAAGAAAAAACATAAAATGGTGTCATTACACATACTACAAGCCAACCAATCGTAGCCAAAGATGGCCATAAAACAAGGAACGGGCATAACGCAATAGAAGTAAAGAACGGGAAGACGGAAAAACAGTCTACATCTGCTGAAAGTCATGCATGTATAAGCTGCAAGCACATAAGAAATGAAACAGTTCTGAAGCGCGGGAATACAAAACTAGTTTTAGGTAAAAAGCGCCGGAAACATCAACAATGAGACCTGTGCTACGCAAGGAAAAAGTAGAAAACATGCACAGAGCACAAATGGCAGAAACACGAATCTAAGGCAAAAGGCGGGAAACTTGACACTATACAGCCGGCCCAAACTCTGGCAAACAAACAACAAAAGTCAAACAAAACAGAAAAATAAACCCAATTTTGGCCCGTAATTTGCTACAAAAATAAGTTGATTTCTCATTTTCTCTTGTGATAAATTGCGAGCACATGAGTGCATGACGTGACCGCCGCAGGCAGGCATTCTAAGGAGAGTTGTATTTCCTTTCTCCCCACAAGTGACGAGTGAGAAAATATGACGTCCTCGAAACGCCTGCGTGAGAGACTATGATATAGCCTGTGCCAGGTTCCTAAGGAAGTCGCGAAAATATAACAAGCGAAAATAAGACGTGCGCGATTTGAGCAAGGGGGCGGCGGCGGTCCGCTCCTTCCCCAAGCCCCACGCATTTTTCGCATCACTTTTTACCGAACGATTGCACTACTGTCTCGGAGCCAGGAGCCTGGAAAAGGCTAAGTATGAGGTAGAATTCGCACAGTATTCAAAGAAAGTTGATCAATCAAAGTGACAGAATCAATGTTAAAGTCCTACCGTACTCCCAACTTGAGAAACACTGTCAAGATTTTCATCAACTAGGACGTGAATAAAATAGCAAATAATTTGTAAGGGCGCAAGAGCTATGCGCAAGAATAAGAACTGTAAAATTCATCAAGTCAAAGAAAATGAAACAGTACAGTTTTGTAAAACCTGATAAGAATGCGTAAGAAAAAAAATGGTGCTTGAAATAAACCATGTTACACGAAAAAAGGTTTGAATTAAGAATCTGAACAGAAAAGACAAAATAAATTGGATACATTGACCCCCAAAAAAGATAAATGAAGATCTATCAACGTTTTCTTATACTTTTCCCTCAAATGCAACCAAAAACTTTGTAAACATTTCAATACAAAGTTTCTCCAAGGAATACCCGTGAAAGTAAAGACCTTTCCATTTTTCCTGCTAACAGACTCTATTGGCAGAGAAGTTTCTTTCTGCGACTGTCTTCGCGATTTAGATAATCACTTAACAAACATACATTGAAAGACCATTACAGTCTTTTTCAACAGCAATAACAGCTTTGAAAACCTTAAATGAAGTGTTCTTACCTTCACTTCCAGAATAAACACTGCCAACTGAAATAGAAGAAATTAAAGATTCAAATACAAACAGCCTTCAGGATGATATACTTTCTAATGTAGCCGTCAAAAGGTCAAAATTCTTACCTTCCGACTTTCGATCACTTGGTTGGCCACTGATAATTCTACAAGAAAAAAAATGGCATAATCGGCACTTGTATTATATAGTTTTACACGCTTCTGAATGGTGACTCCAAAAATACAGGGGCACCCAACGAGAATATAGTTCAAAACCACTTAAACATAGCACTGTTAAACGTATTTTAGTATTTAAACGGTAGATATATTACTATTTTTATCCCCCCAAAATTTTTCATCTGTTCGGATTTCCTAGCTGAAAGTCTCGAGATCCGAAAATCATAGGGATCAAAACTTATCTTTTCGAAAATTTCAGCCAGAAAAAAGGCTCCGGAAAATTCTAGGCGAGCTTTTTAGGGTAACAAACCGTTAAAAATGGGCAATTACACCAATTTTTAGATGTTCGAAAATCCTAGGAGAGGTAGGCAAGCAAGAAATTTTAGAAAAAATGTTACGAAAATTCTAGATCTCAAATCGTCTTCCGAACAGATATTTTCCGAAAATTGACGTTGGGTGCCCCTGAAAATAGAACTTAAATCCAAACCATGGTAACCTTAGTACAAGAAACACAGAGGGCCAAGGTTGGATTTTAACCCAGTTTCTTTTAACACCAAGAAGTTTCAGCTGAGAGTCTTGCTTCTCACCACAGTTGGCCAAATAGGATTCAATCACTGCATCTAAGGGATATAGAGATATCTGGGTTGCCGATACCCTTTTACAGAGGATAAAACGATTTAAATTAGCTATAGTTTGGAAACGAGGTTGATCGAAGGTATATTTGCCTGAAAACGAGGCTGCTTGGGCAAGAATAAACTTAAAAAACTGGCGTTAACGACTTTCCGAAGACCAAGTACCTAAGTACCGCGTAAATCCTCCATAGATTTACGGCCTGAATTTCTGACTTAAACTGAACGGAAGAAATGAAAGAATACCAAACACATCAAACGGGAGGTTGAGGTTGTAAGAAAGAATGGCGTAGCTGACCGCGAGGGAGGAGGATCATGGCGCGCGAGGAGAGAGGAAGAGGCCTCCTTTCGTGCGCGCGCTCCTGCCACGCAGGGTAGTAAAGTCCTGGAGGTATGAATAAAATTTTTGTTCCACTTACCTGGCACATCTTGCGCATATACTGACTCGTATAGATTCTGATGTGGCCATTCCTTGTTTCATAGACTGGAGGCGGTTGATGAAAAGACAACGAGACAATATTATTTGGGGCAGAAAAGAAGGCACGGCAAACATGATCTTACATCCTACAAAATAAGCACTACCTTGGGAGTCAAAGATTTTTCATGCGCGGTTTCAGGTTTCGGTCACGTCTTTTGAATATCGGCTAAATTTTCACAGTATCTTTTTGCAAAGTTAAAATTCACAGTGCTTTTTGCAAGTTTTGCCAAAGTTTTTAAATGTTTTTAACTAATAAAAATGCATCCAGTCGCACGTGAAGATACCCAGGTTCTTGAAATAATGAATGCAGCAGATTCCAAAACCACAAATGACGTAAAACAACGAAACCAAAGGAGTCAAAATAACAGAGCGTAGGATAATGATAGCGATAAAACACGGAAAAGTTACAGGTTTTGCACCCAGAATGATATAGAAAATGTCACTGAATAAGGTCAAAAACTCTTCTTGCCCTAGCATAGCTTACAAGAGCTCGAACAAAAATTTTGAACAAGACTTGTAATTGCTGGTCGATCCTCAAACATTTTGTAAGTTGCTTAAGATTACCATCGAGTTTGATTTTCATTCTCTTAACGAGTAGTAAAGCAGAAGATATTTCTTTTGTTTTGCTCCTTATGCTCAAAGAAGCCAAAGAAGTTCACATCAATTTAGCAAGGGTAGTTGACCCCGCTTCTAAACATCAACATTAATATTATAGCTACCAGAAGTCTCTGCTCTTGGTTTAGTCATTACTACTGGGTCATAAACAGAGTACAAAAAGACTTCTTGTTGGTGGAGAATGAAGCGGAAGATTGTTTCAGCTGATCACAAAGTATAGGAAAGACTTTAAGCAAAAACCAAACAAAAACTACCTTGGATAACTTTGTTCCAGTGCTGCTCATGCTGGACACACCTTCATCTTCTAACTCATCCACATTTTCTAGAGCATAGAGAAAAAAGCTTCATACCACTAAATGATGATTTTCCAAAAATTTAACACCTTTGTCAAACTAACCAAAAAGCAAACAAACTTGTTCACTTAAAAGAGGAGTCAGTCAAATATTATCCTAAGAATACCAATGAATACATCATCAAGAGAACAGGTTATGAGGACTTATAAAATGGTCACTAAGGGGAAAATGTTTTGATCTTTTACCAAATTCTCTCAACTAATTCTTTAAGGAAATGTATAGAGATCAGTTTGAAGAAATTTTATGTAGATAATGGGTTGTGTCCTCTTATAGCATGTGTCCACCTACATGTACTGTACAGCAGGAAGTTTCCTAGTTCATATATTTTTAAAAATATCACTGTTTTTCAATGCAAGATAATGTCAGAAGAAAGTGTATTTTTCATCCATACCTAACAATTCAGTGCCATCGTCATGTAGGTCATCAAAATTCATCCCATGATCACGCCTCCCTGGATTCTTATTTTGAAGAAGAGCCTGTAGTTGTCGGCGATGCTCCTCGGCAGCATGTCGGGCCTTTTGTTTCCGTGATCTACTGGACCTACCATATAAAGCAAGCTAAATTATGAAATAGGGCAACAAGGTAAGGCAAGTGATCACTCCACATTTTCCTGTGAGTGCCAAGAGAATGTTCTAGCCTGCATAGCATGGCAGTTTTGTTGGGAGCACTACTGAGCACGTAGCTGCAAAAATGCGCGCAAAGTGCGTGCAATCGAGTGGCAAAGCCTTGAGGCTTCTCTGCCCTCGCCCACCTTTATTACTTTGCACTCTCAACCAAAACTGCCATGCTATGCAGGCTAAGAATGTTCAAAAACCTTGTGCACAGCCAGGACGTACTAACCCATAGAATGGTGGTGTGCACTGCTCACCTCTGCCACCCCCACCCCACCACCATAAAAGAGATGGTGCTTCATTAAGCCTTCTCTCTATCACTATTGGAAAAAAGGGTGACTGAGATGTAAATATCCCAGCCTGTGGTGCTGTTTGTCCAAAACTTTCATGCAAACAAAATATTAACTTTGATCTTATTTTCCCTGAGGCTAAAAATTTGAGGACATCAGGCTCATCAAATGAGCACCCCATGACCCCTAGTCATGGTGAATCTTCAATGTGTACACTCAGTAAGTCAAGTTTTGACCACTGCACTCACGTTTGAATTTAAAGCACAGAGAGAGAAGACTGTCACTAAGAATTTAAGTTGCAGGGTAAACACAACAAGTAGGCAAGAAATCAAACAGCACTGAAAATTTCTTTGGTTCTATTTTTAGTGAACTTTTTTGAAAGTTGCCAGTGGTAGCCTTCAGTGGTAGCCAGGGAAATTCCCCCGCTTGACAACAGCCCTTAGTGCAGGCGGGGCAGGCTTAAAGAACCGAAAGCTACAACCAGCTGCAAAAAAACTTGAGACACTGTACTTTTTTTTTGGCTTTACTGACCTGCTTGTGGTCCCCTCCTTCCCTTTATATCAAAGTTGCTAGCAATACAATTGACCATGCTCAAAAGGTGGGGGAACAACTTTAAATGGAGGGGAGGAGGGGGGTGAGTATAATATCTCACAGAGGTAACATAAAGCAAAATATAAACATACTCATGTGATATCACTGATGGTGTGTTCCTATCGTCCTTGATTCTATCATCTCTCCCCACGTAAAGCTCTTCATCAAGATCATCATCAGCATAACTCTCAGGGCCTGTTACTGTTGTTCGTCTGTTGTAGATCACTGTTTTTTCTGCTGGCATTTCCTGTGAGATAATTATATAAGTGAAAGTGGAAATGTTATAGATAAAATCTGTTCTCAGGTTAAACCAGAGTTTTCTTTGTCTCCTATGAATAAGTAGGGCTAGGAAACAAAAGAAAATTTTGAATCAAACTAAGTTAAATACTACTTTAACCTGAGATCAATTTTACCTACAACAGAAACACCATTCACCATACACCTGTTCCTTTAAGCAAAAAGTATTGGACACCACTTAAACCATGCCAGAAATTGAAAGAGTATGAGAAAAATAGCTACAAATAGAAGGCCTGAATTTTGAAAGACACATTATTAGACCAAGATCTTATGCATAGAAATTCTCCATACATTTCCTCAAAGAATTACTTTTAAAAGAGAATTTAATAAAAGATCACAGCATTAAACCTTAGGTGATCGTTTTATTAATTCTCATAATCTTTTCTGTTAGAAGAAATTTGTTGTTGATCTCTCTTGGGTTACAGGTTTAAGGGGGTGTTTTGGGTTAATAATTAATTATTATTAGCCTGGGAAAGCTTAGAGAATTTTGGTGCTTAAGTCTAGAGTAAGGTTGCAAAGTGCAGCTGAATATTTCTTTTCATGACAGGTGCAATGGCTGTACAAGAAATGACCTGCGCTTTAATTTCGATATTAACCATGATGTTATTCTCACCATTTCACCATTTTGTCCCCATGAAGAAGCTGAAAGGAAAAAACAGTCAAAATATCAGCTAACAATTGCACAACATTAATTAGCATGCGATAAATATTAGCGATAAAAAATCACGACGTTTCGACCTCTCCGAGGTCATTTTCAAGTGTATAAAAGTTCTCTAAATTAGCATAGATAAGTTAAAAGCAAGTTATAATAGATAAAAATGTAGTGAACGCTAAAATGTGATAAAATATGTAAAAATGTAAAAAGTGCTAAAAAACTATTTATAAAGTCAAAAAACAATGGAAATAAAACAATGTTAACAAGAACTACTCTAAACAAATAATTTGGCGCGAATTGAATCGCACTGTTTGTTAAGTGTCGGTTTCAGTTCTTGGATAAAAAACATTTCAAAAATAAGGCAGTCAAATTTGTTCTGACACTTCCTTAAGATTCTAAAACTTTGTGCGATGTCTTCAGGCTCCATATCATGCTGCTCTCTGAGGTGGTTTCCGATTGCCGATCCTTTGTGTTCTTCAATTCGTTGGTGTAGGTGTCGG
>BOPM01000083.1:174405-184780 GCA_022179025.1 Porites australiensis | reverse complement strand
TTAGCATGACCAACTAAAACAAAAGTAAGAGGTAATTAATTTACCTCTCACTTATTAACTGTTGGTCAGTTTTTTAAGATACTGTCATTAAGCATTTTTCCTTTCTAATAAATATAGCCTGAGAAAATAGCCGACATTTGGTAATGCTGCCGTTGGTTTCCCCACCAAATGACGTCTGAGAAACGAGCGCAGACATTCCATACTGATGATGCGTCACTACCCAGATCTGGGTAGTGTTTCTGATTGGTCGTGCCGTGTGGGAAATTTGATTCAACCAATCAGAAGGACTACCCAGATCTGGGTAGTGACACATCATCAGTATGGAATTTCTACTGCTCATTTCTCAGACATCATTTGGCGCGGTAAACCAGTGGTAGCATCGCCAAATGTCAGCTGTTTTCTCAGGCTATACTAAATAAAGATAATATTTCATTAAGAGTATGATTTAGAAGTGGACACAAACTGGAACTCAACGAAAACTCACTGGAAAACATGTTAGAAGTTTCCTAGCCACAGCACAAACCTATTTATATTCATGCTTTAAATTTATTCATTATATAGTTAAGTTCAATGTAGGTTACTTACTCCCTTGGTAACCCAGGGAGCCCTCATCAGCAGTCCTGGTTGGCCTGTGCTGCATATTGAACCACTCATCAAAGTCATGTGAAGGAACAGCTGTTTTGCTATTCCACGGAGGTCGTTCGTTGTTGCCTACTACAATCAAAAAAGCCAACATTAATCTTACTGTTTAAATATAAGATCCCCACTTAAGGTGTTTCAGTCCAGTTTTTTGGAGACCATACCAATGTTTTTCAATCACAGTGACCTTAAAAGTGGTCTACGAAAAACTGTATCGAAACAAAATAAGCTATATTTTTTATACCGTAGGCCCAATATTCAGGAATAACCTCAGGATTTCGGACATCTAAACATTAACATCAGTCCTGTCAGTATACCTGTTCTAAGTGGTCGCATGTTGTCCTTGTCCACAGCTCCACCACCCTTTCCAGGCTTGCTTGAACCACTCAGCCAGGGTCGTGGGTAATCTCGACCAGCTTTGGAGGCACTGCTAGGTCGGTATTTTGATCCCTCAGTATGGATATCTGGTCCTGCCCAGGATTTGGCTAATGCATTTCTACCTTCATCAAATGAATGCCTCCCCACTGATGTTCCCGTAAGGCCCATTGATCTTGTAAATGTTGCCTTTGATCCTGATGGTGGGAGAGATGACCCAGGACCCTGCATAATCAACAGAAAAATGATGTCTTAATGTAAAAATCCAATTTATTAAAATTATCTTTAAACAACCTGTAATACCACAGTAAATAATAGCATTGTGTATCAAGAGTTAAGTAATAAAAGCATGTCATCTAACATCTGCAAAATACTATAATTTATTGAAAGCAAATTGAAAGAAACAAATAAAAACAACTGTACCTTAGAACTCCCTTCAGCATACATCTTTTTTAAGACTTTGATAAGAAAAGGAACTGGTTCTTCAGGTGTATCTTTGATGATTTTTGCCATCAGATCCTGAAAAAAATTCAATAAGCTTCTTTCAGTATCATTTAGGTCCAGTTGAAACACAGTACAACAACACCCCTGTACTGGACCAAACTTTAAATAACAACAGTTTTAGTTTGGTTTAAATAAAGATGTGATTGTCGAAGTGGTAATTGCAATTTAAGCAATATATTGCAAATTACCGTATTTCCTCGTACAAATAATAGCCGCCGCTCGATTAATCACCTCCCTCGAATAATGCCCCCCCCCCCAACTCCCATAGGTTACCCACAAAGGATACCCTTAGTGTTAAACTTGGAGGATGAAGCTAAAGTGGAGTCTGATTCAGCAAAACTGATCAGTGATGATTCAAGCTCTGATGCTGAGGACATTGACATTGAAAATTAATCAAGGAACCAAATTGGGAACACTTAAAATGGCAATGTTCAGTTTATTTCATGTGATTACTTTTTTTATTTTATGGGAAAATAGAACAAAATATTTAGGGCTCTACTTCTAGTGAGCTATATTTGAAATAATGGCCTCCCTCAAATTATTGCCCCCTTCTGGTGTGAAAAAAGAAATAATCAACACTGGCTATTATTTGAGGAAATACAGTCACCCCCAAAAATTTCAGGACTTCAACAGGGTCTAGCCCATGGCCTCTACATTAGCGCTACAGTGCTCTACCAACTGAGCTATGAAGACCCAAACATTTGGAGCAGGCCAATTTGTTGCATTCATCTTAACCCATGAAAGGAATGAAACATAGAAATAAAAGAAAGAAGATGATGTGAACTGCGGAAATACACATTTGTAGTTTGGTGTGTAGCACACAACATTAACTTCAGCAGAGGCTGTCATTATATTATAATATCACACTCTGGGGTTTGCAAACGTCATTGTGCAAATGCCCAGGAGTTCCCTGGATCAACCCTCCCAGAATAACACTGATAAGTGCATTACACTATTATTACTATCAGTATCATTATTATTATTATCATTATCATGATAATATTATTATCATTGTTATGATTTTCTTTAATAAATCTTTATTATTATTATCATCATCGTCATTGTCATCATCAGCATCATCACTATTATCATCATCATTATCATTGTTATTGAGCCTAACATTGACAAAGAATTGGTATTAACTTTACTTTTCACAAAATATTAATGTACAACAACGATGGCAACACTGCAACAAAAACCAAAGTTGTTTGGTGCAAGATGCTTTCCAATATGTTTGTGTAATTAAAAAAAAACGAAAGAAAGAAAGAAAGAAAGAAGGAAACTGAATATATTTTAGCAGTGATCCCCATGCCAGTAAGGTGAAAATACGACGTGTAAGGCTCTTTGTACGACAAACACGGCAAAATGTTTAAACTTGAAGGTATTCTAGTTGCATAATTTAAATTATGTCACAACAATAAACGTAAACAGTAAAAGGAACAGCGTGACGGTAAGCGTCGTGAACATGATAAGCACTTAAGCTTAATATTGTTTCGAATGAAACTCCCACCAAACAAACAGTGGGTTTTTATTTACGATCTTAAAATCGTTACCTCAAATAACGCTCCAATGTGATGCCTCTCTAAGTAAGCTTGTACTTGTTTAGCAGCCATGCTTTAAAATAAATCACACGCACTCTAACAAGGCAAATGTTTGTTTATGAAAGCTATGTGTTATTTTCCGCCATTTTGTATTTCCCCGGTAACCCTTCCCAAGCTTCCCTGCTGCTTTGAAAGTGACCGCTAAGAGCTGTGGGAGTGTGACATTTGAGAGACACTTTGGTTCAGCATATATGACCAAAGAGGGGGTATTGGTGAGTTTCGGCCGGGAAGTGCGATCGATACGTGCATGTAGTAGTGGACGATGTTGTCTGCCCGAAAAGCGGTTAGTATCCTAGGACGAAGAGGGCGATTTGCAGCCCTGAGGACAAGCGTCTGTGAGCTGCATTCATTGATTCAACGACGAACGGTTGTAATTTGTTGCCCGAGGTAAGTTTGATGCAGATAATTAAGTGGCGACCGCCATGCATGATTCGATCACTGGATGTTCTTGTACATTTAGACTTCGATATTGCATGAATAACCTTTAGCTTATATGCGAGCGTAGATGTCAGCAAATATATACGTAGATCTGATTTTATTTAGTTAAACTATTAAAAATCTGAGATAAGATTAAGATCGTTGGGTTTTTGTGCGAGATGTTTTGGTGGTAATTGGACTACATATTTAAGCTTAGTCGACCGTACCGTGCCTATACAGTTCCGATTATATAAGAGGTGAGCTTGGGTGCACGCAGTTGTGAAATGTTTCTTCGAATATTTAATTTGATCTGGTAAGATTCCCGTACAGTCCCATACATATATCATGCATTGTTTCAATTCCAATTCATATTTGTGCGAAAACCTGTGAAGTTGCTGCATGCACAGTAAATGTAGGGGGTTGTACGGAAATCTTACCCCTAGCAAATCTCATGACTTCGGGCTATATGTGTGTTATGATCTATTTTGTTTACATGTAGAGGCCCTTCAAATGATCCAGCCAGGCCAACCAAAAAGTGGCAGAGATAGACTGCCACACTCACGGCATACAGCTGTACATATATATCCCCTACTCTTTAGAACAGTGTGTGGGTTCTTTAATAGGGACCTTAAGCAAAGACGTTTTTGAGCGATGCACGTCAACCGGAAGTCAGGCCTTCTCCCTTTTTATATGCCTTGATGCTAACAAACTTGTATTGCTGAGTTTCTTTTCTCTTTTAAAAGACGATTTGCCCGAGAGTTTCAACCAAGCCACTCCCCAATAATGCAAAGAGTCCACTTCCGGTTGACGTCCGTCACTCAAAGATGCTGTTGCTTAAGCTCCCTAATGTCCCACACAATTTAAGTGGGCCAAGGTTGTGAGGCGGGATCTACAGTTAATCCAAGAAGATTAGAGAGTCTTAGAACCAGGGCTCGAAAAAAGTCCCATCTGTTAGTCTTGGACAAGTAGATTTTTTTGCTGGGCAACTAACTTTTAATACTTACTTGCACAATGGGCAATTATTAACCCTTTAAACCCTAAGATCAAAAACTGAATTCTCATTTGTTGCCCCTATTCATTTCCCACAGAAGTAATGGTGAGAAATTGATAAAAATAATAATATCAAGCAAATTCATCTTGTGCGATCATGTCTATAATTCTCATGACCACTCTGTTCTGCAAAGCATTGCTATTACAAGGAGAAATTTGATGCTGATCACTCTCAGGGTTTAAAGGGTTAAAGGTCCAGGCAAGTAATCCTTTGACAAGATCATTAGCTAAGACAAACAAGAAGTGACCCCAGGCAAGCAAAATGTGCAAACTTCTTACCTAAATGACAAGCTGGAGTTCAAATTTATTTGAGTTTGAATGGGAGAGGGAGGGGGGTAGGGTGGGTGCTTATCCAAGACTCGGCACTTATTTGAATAAATACAGTAGTTAAGACCCTTAGTATGAGTGTGAGTCTGGCCAGGCTCTGAACCCATAGCCTCCCACTCAGTAGACTGGCAATCAACCATGGATCCATAATAACCACAGTCTCTGGTCACACTTATAAATCTCTTAATGCTGCTGAAGGGACATAAAGATATTACCAGAGATGCAGACTTATTTTGATTTTTTTATGTAAATCAGTCAATTTTTAGTAAAAGACATCTCCATGATAGAATATTTTTAAAGGTTACATAATGTATAAATTTCTTCTTTTAGGTATTCAACTGGCTCTAGACAGGTGTTATCTTCAAATCTTTCGAGATATGGCTTTCGGTGGCTCAGCTCAGAAAGTGAGTTTCTGTTGAGTTAATTGACAGTGTGGTTTTGTGGAAATACACGTATATCTCATCCAGTGGGTCTAGGAGATGGGTGGCCAGTTGATCTTAGGGTTAAATTTGAACCATTAGCTTGTAACTGGAATAAAATGTGAATAATACACTTCTCCTGATATGGGTTTAAATTTCTTCAGTGTTAGTGTACATGCGTCTGTATCACATCTGAGTTGTCACTTACCTCCGATCTGCACTGTCGGGTTAATTATGGGTTTGCGAAGTGTCATGCTTACTTTTAAGTCTTTGGACTGTAACACTTTAAACCCGAATATCAACATACAAACTCTCCAGACTTATCTCCATACATTTGATTAAAAGGTTTGTTGAGAGTTTAGTAAAAGATCAAAACACTTTCCCGTTGGTGATCATTTTATTAAATATTCCTACCAGTATGCATGTGGAAGAGGAGACCAAAAAAACTCCGTAGGTGTTTAATTCCCCACTTCTAATATTGCTGGGTAAATCATTGTTGATTTATCCAGCAACTTGAGTGGCAGCTCCGATCTGGTCCTGCTATTCAAGTAAAGCAACTCTAACTGTACTTTCACTTGTTGCCACTGGCTTTTTAATACTTGTCTAGACTATTCACAGTCTCTATTTTCCTCTAAGGTTATCGAGATCGAGCACTTTGCATTATTGCTGGCCAACTTGGTTTCAAATGTTCCGAGTCTAGCCTGGGGATGAGTGTCAAATCTGCTTAGGGGATGGGCAAAGATTTGGGAGGAGGCAAGAAAAATAAAAAATTTGCCTCTCTACCACTACAGTATAAACCCCCGATGCTGATCCCCTTTGTACATATGAAACGAAGATGGCTGCCCATAACTCATAGCTCTCAAACTCGATGATCTTATGGGGAAATAAGGGGAAATACTCGTCATTATCTCACGAGTCAAGTTCTAATAAAATTCATACATTCCCTCTTTAATAACAGGTCTCCCTCCTCACACAAATGTACCATTACCAGCACTGTCTCCCACAATGGAGATGGGGACAATTGTCAGCTGGGAAAAACAGGAAGGTGATGAGTTAAGTGAAGGAGATCTTTTAGCTCAGATCGAAACAGACAAGGCCACAATGGACTTTGAGACTCCTGAAGAAGGCTTTCTGGCCAAGATTTTAATTCCTGCAGGAAGTAAGGATATTCCTATTGGCAAACTGCTCTGTATAATTGTGGAAAATAAAGATGATGTTGATGCATTCAAGAACTATGTTCCTGAAGAAGATGGACCAGCTGCACCACCAGCTTCAGTAAGTAGTGCAATCAGTATTTTCTTTTCTTCCAGCTTGCAGATTCAACATACTGATTGTAAAGCATGCTCCCTTGTCCCCTGTTTTCTTATGAAAATACAGTCATTTAAAGACAATTTTCAATTCAGGTGTATTATAATATTATTGTTGGCATGTGCAGACTTTTCAATGCTTTTAGCACTGCATATAGTTATAATATACTTTTACATTTTCTGTACCCCATGATCACCTTTCTTCAAATGCTCTAATAATAAAACCAGCTTAAGTGTGATGTCATGAAACCAAAGGACAGTGTACGTATAAAATAATTTTGAGAGATTCAGAATATAGAGAGTCTATACCAAGTAACCCACTATCTGATTAAAAAGATCATAGTAGTGTTATTGAGTAACTTATAAGTAAGTGTCATTGTTTCTTCATAATTATTTATCTATTTTTTTTTGTTTTCAGGAGAAACCTGCTGAGGCCACCACTCCACCCCCTCCTCCACCACCTCCTCCAGCTTCATCTGCAGCCCCACCCCCTCCCCCACCTATGACTTCTGCCTCTCCACCCCCTCCTCCCCCACCTGCAGCTGGTGGGAGAGTGTTTGCCAGTCCATTGGCAAAGAAGATTGCAAGGGAAAAAGGCATTGAATTGGCTGTAAGTATTTACTTTTCTTTCCTCTTTAGGGAATTTTTTCAGTTATTTAACTAAAAACCGCGAATCAAGCTACACTGTAAATGGGAGGAGTAAGGCCCCTAATGACTTATGATGTGATCATGTCACACTTTCCTTTTGTTTGATTGTGATTTACATTCAATTTGAATGGAAAAGGAAATGGTTCTAATTAATCTATATATAATCTAATCTAAATGTAACAAAAAACGTTTCAAGATTGCAGGTGAGATTGTGATGTAAGGACAATGTTCTTGTACCATTTCTCTGGAACACATTTTACTGTCTATAGGAGAGAAAGCAAAACATTTCTGTCAGCACTGATCTGTATCTGTTTGTAGGCTCTACAGGGTAGTGGTCCCGGAGGCCGAGTGGTGGCACAAGATGTTACCGTGGCAACACCTGCTGTTGCAGCAGTGGCACCCACTCCTGTGGTTGCACCTGGTGAGTTTTGATTGGCTAGAATGTGTTGTGTTTAGCAGACCAGGGTTGTCAAAAAGTTTTGAAGTAGACGGCTGAGTTGTCAAAGTAAGCGGCCAGTCCAGGGATATTTTATTTTAAAAAAAGCCATCCTTAAAGAAATGCTAAGCAGAGTAGCTGGCTGATACTAACCAAGTAGGCGGCGATTTTCACCGGCAGCCGGCTACTTTTGACAACCCTGGCAAACTCTCAGCTTTTTGTTTGTTTGTTTGAACTTCTATGCTATTTCTTCAATGTTCATACCATTTTATGACTTCATAACACGGTGATGACACTGTTGTACTATTAATGTCATTTACAAACATGAAAAGAAATAAAGCAAGTACAAATGATAGTTATGAAACTGCTCATTTTTCATCATTGACCTTGAATGTGAAAATCCTTTTATTGTTTTACAGGAGCAGATTTTACCGATATTCCTCTTACAAATGTCAGGAAGGTGGGTTTAATAAGCAAGTGTTCTCATTAAGGGATGTCAATAGTGAGTGGGTAGATACAAATAGTAGGCAGAGAATTGAACTGTTACAAAGTCCTTTTGCATTTATTTTCCCTATTAAAGTTTCTTCTGAATATAACGAGGGATACTTATGGTAGCCAGGGTAATTCCCAGCCCTGAAGACAGCCATAGACCGCTCAAGTCTTTCCACTTATCATTTCATCAAATTAAAGCTTGAGAAACTAGTGGGTATATGAAAGTAGTCCTCAGTAGCCTGCTAGAAATCTCTCTGGGTTACTTTGGTGGCGGGGCAAACCATTTTTTGCCCTCCTGCAAGAGCTCCCTGGAGAGCTTGCTAGCAGGCTATGACAACAGTAATTATATCAAAAGTATTGATAATTTTTCTTCTCTTAAACTGTATTGCTAGGTCATCGCTAAACGGCTCTTGGAATCCAAGCAAACTATTCCTCATTATTACCTTTCAGTGGATATCCAAGTGGATGATTTGTTAGAGTGAGTGTATTTCTCTGTTTACTGATAATAATTTTACAGTGCAAAAGTTGTTTTATTTTTATTATTGCATTTGACAGCCACCTATAAGAATCAGCCTACTGATTAAATAAAACCTGTTGGCCAAAATTTGACATTTAAAATTACTGTAAATCCTCTAAGGCCCCTGAGACACTTATTTTTTTTCGTGCACATTTCATGGGGCCTAGTAGGGACAGGCCAGGGGCTTGAAAGGGGGGCTTGTCATAAAGAGCTAGAACAAAGAGTTGAAAACCTCAAGCACATGTAGTTGGAAGTCACGCAGCCAGAGATCAAGAACAAATCTGAACTTCCAGCACATGAATAACCGTAATGGATCAGTCTACATCATGTGCCTTGGAGTAATCCACTCTTATCATTCATAAAGGAGGGAAGTGGTGCGGGGGTGGGGGGGAGGGCTTATTTACATTGTTCCCCTGAAAAGGGTGCTTCTTAGAGAGTGCAGCTTATTTGTGAGGGGTGGGGGGCCTAATAGAGAATTTATGGTATAGATTTGGGTCGTATTCTTATTTGAAATCAGCAAGAATTAAATCAGGGATATTAGAGCAGGGTGTATTTGGTCCAATTTTTCAGCCGGTCAAAAATTTGTCTGGCACCATATGATCGGAGCCCCCTTTTGCCAATTTTTTTATACTCAAGTGATTTTCCTTTTTCAGAGTCCGAAAGCAGCTGAATTTGGATTCAAATGGTGCATACAAATTGTCAGTGAATGACTTTGTCCTTAAGGCCTGCGCTCTAGCTTGTAAAAAAGTTCCCGAGGCAAACTCTTCGTGGATGACAGACTTCATAAGACAGTAAGTTTATCTCCGGAAATGAAATAATTTTTATACCCTGTTTTTCCGAGGGCAGCATGGCCGAGTGATCTGCGCGTCGGACTTGCAATCCGGCGGTCCCGGGTTCGAGTCCCGCTCTGGCGACTTGCTGGATTTGTTCTCGGTCGTCCCGAGTTCAAATCCTCGGCCACGCTTGTAAAATAGCCAACTGGCTGCCTCCTGCCAGTTGGGGTTTTAAATCCTGTTATGTTGTGTTTGAATTATTTGTTTCTAAGTATTTGAGTAGAGTACGTGTAAACGAGCTGGACAAGAAGAGTGCACTTTCCTCTATAGGCAAGCCTTTAAACCTTTTTTAACCTTTTTTTCCTTTCTTTTAAACTACAGCGTCCCCAAATATTGGGCCACAAGAAACTGGCTTGAGTTCCCTTTGACACAATAATAAAGTGGTACAAAGTTGACTTGTATCCCTACATATTTCAAACTGACAAGTGACAATCAACCTTTGACTTCTTTAGCTTTCTTTTAAGTTCATAATTTTCTTATGGTATTAATGAGGAGCATACCCTTTTGCAGACACAATAACGTTGACATTAGTGTAGCTGTCAGTACGGAATCAGGACTTATTACACCGATTGTCTTCAATGCAGATAAAAAGGTACTGTACTAAAATGTTGTATTATACATATTTATATTCCGTGCTGCTTTGTTAAAATGGTGTACACACAATACTACTTCAGCTGAGCTTATTGTTCAAGGAAACGCTGTGATTATACTCGATGGGTGTAAAAATTAATTTACCCGAATCACCTTTAGAACAAAAAGGCTATCTCATTTTGTTGCTGACGTCTTGAAAGCAATACGAACAGTTAGTAA
>BOPM01000083.1:149853-166099 GCA_022179025.1 Porites australiensis | reverse complement strand
CTTAGGGTCTTTTCTAAAGACTTGTGTAAGGGTCGCTATACTATGTGCAAACGCCTTTGGTATCCATCTTTAAAACCGTTTTTACGCCATTAGAATCATTGATATATTTTTGGCGATTGAAGTGATTAATGCCACTTGCAAAGTTTGTTGGCGGTGTCCCTCTCTTCGTTCTTTTTCTTTTTTGAGAACATCTCAAGATATTGCCGATGATTTAGTCCTTTTTAATCCTCCCAAGTTACCCACAACACAAATGATACTTTTTGCTGAGTTCCTATATGCGACTTTATTTTTAAAACTCAGTCTACAAACAACTAATAACAGTAAAAAAGAATTAATAATCGTTAAAGGATTTTTCCCAAGCTTGTTGCATGGCTCTGTCTTTTTTTTTTTTTTCCGAGTTTCTATATAAATCTATAAAATGTTAGGTATGACGTTAGAATCAACGAATTCACTGTAAGGTTCGTTTTTTCTCTCTCTAGTCCTATGCTGCTATGTTCTGAGCACCGGTATTTAAAAAAATTACGTAAATAGCAATACAATTTTATAAAATCCCACTGATTTGTCGATTATTCATTTTTTTCTTTTCTACATGCATAAAAACAATGTTGTCACATTAATGGTAACCACATTAAACACGCATCTAACATTGATATATAGAGATCAAAATATAGGTCTCTTGCGAAATCTCAGCCTAATATTTTCTTAGTAGCGCACGTTCCATATTTTTACTTTCTTATTCGCAATCCCTGGAAGAGACTTGAGCACAAAGAAAAGCGGTAGCCGTTAGAAGGAATGTATGAGAACCGTTAAAATTGGGCCTCATCTCAGCTGTATTTAATACATGGAACGTGGGCTATTTGACTGTCTGTAACAGTAACACTATTATAATGATATGATGGTCCCAATGAATGATGCCAGATGAGAAAATTTCACCACCCAGCCTAGACTTACTAAAGGTCGATCTCACAAGTTGCGGCCGGCTAGCCTGTTCCAGGCTGCGAGATAGTTTTCCGTCTTGCTACAACTAAGGGCGCTTTCCATTTGTCAGAACGACCAGACTGTTCCCGTCTTAACGAAAATTTCACTTTTAATCAAAACTATCCAGCCTGATCAGTCCAGTCCCAAAAAGTATGCACGAGGGACATAGCTTTTTAAGCAAAAACCCTTGCAAAAAGCCGATTTCATTTGCTACCTGACTGGTCCGGCAATTGTCCGGCCGGCCAGTTCTGACAAATGGAAAGTGTTAGAGAAGGCGTAAGAAGGACTTTTAATAATGAGCTATTTTAATTAAATTGCGCTATTTAGTGACACAGCAACTAAAATAGGGTAATTTTGGTACAGTGGAATGTATAAGGTCTTGTATATTATATTCTGTTACTGTTTTTATATAAGGTTCTGTACCCAGCTGCTAAGATTGATCCAAGATATTTTTATGCGCACGTATGCTAGTTCTCGAGTGAAAAGAAGGAGCTTTTATAGAAGAAGTAAACTCCAGATGTTTTGGTTGATTTTCGGCGGCCAATATGGCGTCTTGATACAAAGCTCTACAAAGGTGCGTGAAACGTTTCGGAAAATAACTCAGAAACTGTGGGCCACAAAGACCTGAGACTTGGACAAATTGTTTAAAAATCAGTCTTTAATAAGATTTCATTTTCTTGGCTTCTTCTACTAGACGGTTTCCAATTTATTTTTTGTTGCGTGACAATGAAAACGATCTATATGCACAGCCCATTCTACACGAGTTGAGCCATCTCGACAGAACTGTTTAAGGGTGTTAATTAATTTAATTTAATTACAAAGTTTTAATTATTTCGTCGTCAATCCAAAAGAAAACTGACGGGAATTCTCAGTTCTGGGGTCAATTTAATAAAACTTTTACAAGTGTAGCTATTGGTTTTAGACTCTTAAACAATGGCTACACTTGTAAATTACAGATGTAAAAGTTTTATTAAATTGACCCTGGAAACAACCAATTTCTAATCATGCGCCTATTAATTAAGTACTTAACTAGGAGTAATCGGAGCTTGGGAGAGTGCGTTCGATGTGCTTTTTAGGAGTACATGGCCAATTTCCCTCTCCAGAAACTCTAGGAAGAATGGTTACAAGCGTTCGGCGCAGTGATTTCTGGAATCGTTTGAGTGGAAGAGCGTTAGTTGTGATTGGTGGATGATGATATTCAAGGCAACCACTAACCAATCATACGTACCGCTTTTCAACCCAAACAATCCCAGAAATCGTTGCGCTGGAAGCTTGTGCCCATTCCTTTACAGTTTCCAGAGTGGGGAATAGACCTTTTTACCGATACGGCGGCTATATTGAATTAATTCAACTTAAGGAGTATTATAGGATGCCCAGGGGGCATGAGCGCATTTCGTTTGTATTTTCGAGCGCTTTTCAGGACATTTTTTCTTAAAGTTTTCTTACAATAAGATTGTAATGGGAAAAAAGATCCTTGTGCCGTGTTTGGATGTAATAATGATCGCCTTTTTCTAGTTTAGTATTAGAAATATGGTCTTTCACTGTATATTTCTCGCGAAAAAGGCGATCATTATTGCATCCAAACACGGCACAAGGATCTTTTTTCCCATTGCAATCTTATTCTAAGAAAACTTTACGAAAAAATGTCCCCAAAAGCGCTCGAAAATACAAAAGAAATGTGCTCATGCCCCCTGGGCATCCTGTAATACTCCTTAAATCGAATTAATTCAATATGGCGTTGGTATCGGTAAAAAGGTCTAATGTTGTATTGTAGTGGTATTGTTTTATTCTCAAGTTGACTTCAGGGGCTCGTTTCTCGAAAGACTCGGTAACTTTTCGCGTACAAAGGCAAATTTTGAAATCAAAACCTGTTGAATAGTAGCATAGTTCCTGGCCCACAAACCGGTCAATTTTGCTTCGTAAACTGATAGTTTCATTGTATCATTTTCAGAATTATTGATCTTGAATGCAAACACGACAAACATAAAACAGGTTTTTGGGCCCGAAAAGTTATCGGGGCTTTCAAGAAACGGGCCTCAGGACCGAATTGAGCCTCGATTCAAAATCGTACGGAAGAGGATCGATTATCTCATCAAAATGCAACGTTGTTTAACTGTGTCCGTGCGAAAGTAAACAACTGTTTCAACGGAATCACAGGTTAAAAGTGACCACCATAAACTTTTTTAGGTCCTCGGTCCTTGATCTACCATCAAAACAAAATTGACTCGGGTCACTTTCCATTCGACAGAAACTGAATTCCTCCTCGTCATTTCCGTCATTGACAATGGAACTCCTTTTCGGCTTTTTCAAGACGCAAACAGGAATTTTCCTAATTCTGATTCCTGAGGAGGATCGTACTCATCTAAGGATGAAATAAATTAATATCCGCGGAAGTGTTAGCTCAGTCGGTAGAGCGTGTTGACTGCAGAGCGGAAGGTCGCGGGTTCGATTCCTGGGGCCGGACCAATACTCAGGGTCTTAAAATAACCGAGAAATGAGGGTACTCCCTTTGCACTGCAACAGGTTAGACCTTCGCGTGTCTCGGATGACCACGTAAAATGGCGGTCCCGTCTCCAATTGGAGACGTAAAATATATGTGTCCCCAACTAGTACTTTCGTGCTAAATACATTGACACTCAAATAAAAAGTGCATAAAGTGCATCCCGTCAGAATGTAGCGAATTATTGATTCTGGAAACGCAGAACGCTGAGCACGGGATCAAAACTTTGGGCTTCAAAATTCAGATTTTTTTTTCCTGTCACTGAAATTTGAATCTATACAATGAGTTCTTACCGACATCCTATCCGTCAAAAAGTGAAAGAGCTATATTACAGCTGTATTACTGAAGGCTTTAAATAAGCTTTTCAACGTTTGAAAAATAATTCTTGAGTCACAACGTTCTTGAGTAAAGTTCTAACGTTTCTGTCAACATCTTTGTTCTTTCTCCTCCTCCTGGTCTTCATGTATTTCGTTGAAAGGTAGCCAGGTAAATTTTCCGCTTTGAAACAGAAGATGATCTCTGCTGTAGGTTTCCAAATGCTGCACATTTTTTCTGATGTATTCTACCATTCGAGCCAGTACTTCAGCATCGGTTTGTTTTTTGTTGTGAAAGAAATTCCTAAAACAAAAAAAATAATAACAATTAGTAAGAGGATTATCAATTACTGGATTCCCTTCGTTCGTAAGAAACACAAGTATGAAGAATTATTCAGATCGAGGACAGTGTTATCTGCCGCGACCGCGGCTTGTTCTAAAACTATCAGAAAGATAGACAAGACGAGCCGAAAAAGTGAGTAAAAACAAATCAACGGGCGAGATAAAATAGGTGATGCTACAAAACGATACGCGCAAGTAGACCCGAGAGCGGGGAAGAAAGAAAGCTCTCTCCTTCTTCTCTGCCCCAAGCGGCACCGTCGCTCGCTTGTGCATTCTCGCGCGGAACGCTTTGCTCGCCACTCAGATAAAAAGAGTTTGCTCGCAGGCTATTCTTGACAATGAGGAGTTTACGCAAAGACGGCGACGACGACAGCAAACAAAATACAAAAAGCAAAACAACAACTCTAAACAAGCGTCGCACTGTTCGTGACGGTCTCTTGGAAGACATGAATAAACAAAGAAAACTCGTCAACACTTGACAACAAATCTAGCGAGTTAAAAACATCACGATTGCGTCTGCAATTAATATCGCGATTACACTTTGTCAGTGAAGTCTTCACTGCCGTCGTGGTCCAAACACCCTAAGGACGGATATTTAGGGAGAAGGAATTATATATTGAATGTTGCACGTTTATTTAATACAGGAACGCCGTATTGTACCTCCATAATGCTGCAGCTAGGACGTTATCATCACACAACAGTCCCTGAAAAAGTAATTATGGTATTAATAACTATTCCAACCCATTCTTGAGAGAGGAAAGAGAGGAACAGGGGGAATTCTTAAACGGCGGAAAGCGGAAGAAATTGGGGAAACAGGCCACTTCCAAGTTCAAAAAACCCTCGCCTTCAAAACGAGTGCAAAATCTTTCTTGCGATCATCAGTTTCACATGCACGAGAATAAAAAAAAATCATTTTGATATCAATGGCTTCGCGTTAAGCCTGCCTTATAACAACTCGAAAATGGCCTATTACGCAACATTGCTTAATAAAAGGGTGAAAGGGAGGAAGCCAAGAAAACGTACCCTCGGTGCCAGAGACTTTTCTAGCGCGGTTTCCGGTTTCTGTCAAGTCTTTATAGTGACCCGCGCGAAAAGTTTTTCTCGCGGCTTCGGCCTACAGCCGAAGATGTGTCGGCCTTCGGCCAACATCGAAAATTCCCGCCGCAGGCGAGAAAAACCTCTGGTACCCAGGGTAAAGAAAACGAGGCGGAAACTGAGAATGCAAGGCATGGGAGGCGGGAGATTTGGACCCCTACCCTTTCCCGCCCCCCAACCCCCTCACAATGTACTATTGTGTATGCTAAGAAACACTTTCACTTGTTTTACATTACATATGATGTCTTATACTTGGAAAGTACATTTTCTGGACTTAAATTACGCAATTATTTGGCATCTTACCTCATCAAATGCTATTGTCAGTCCATAAAACTGTTTGGTCAACACTCGTAAATTATCTCTTACAGCAACACTATCAATTTTCTGCAAGAGAAGAAGAAAGATCCTTGTTTATATAAAAATCCAACCTGTTACTAACGTAGAAACTGGTTTGGGCCACCGGCCAACAGCGAGTTTCGTTTGCACAATGGACAACAAACCCGCCAAGAAAGAAAAATGAGACAAAGAGGCACTAATCTTAGAGCTTTAGCCGGTCGGGATATATGAATTTCACTAAAAAGAGTTATTTTGGGAGTTTGAACATTAATTGAATGAAAGTCTAACTCCTGAGACATTGGCACATTTTAACCGATTGTTTGAAACGTCATCAAATCCACATGTGACTACCTCAATGCAGTCAATGCAGAACATTGTAATGGCCACTGATTATTTCAAGCATTTACACTGTAATAATATTACTGGTCTAAGAATAACTTAGTGAAACTCATATACAGTATCGCAAGGGTTAGACTGGGAATTTTATTCTCTGTCCAGTTATTCTCTCTTGAATTTGCATTTGACATGATCATGCCAGTTGTCATCACTACAGATAAAAAACATTTAGATTAAAAGAATGAATGATAAAAGAACAATAGGAGTGGACTTTTTTCAATATTTGACTCAACAGAAATAAGCATTTTTATTTCTTCCTTTTTAAAACCAGAAAACTGGGTTTTAATTTGCTCCAACCACAAGGAGATGGATTATATCTCAGTTATGCCTGACTTAAGTACTTTGCCACCCTTGCATTCCTTGTATTTTATGGACCACCCTCCCCTGAGCTTTGCGAGTTTCTGTGATACAGGCATATTACTAGTTCATAAACAGTAGTTATAACTTTTCGTCAAGACAGCGAACAAACTCTCTAGAACCTCTCAGGGGCTCAGAGGCACGGCCAGAGCTAGAGAGCTTGCTAATGCTGGCTACATTTAATCCATACCCCAAGATTCTTCATCCTTTCCTCGACATCATGCCACATCATTTCAACAAGTTTCCTGTAGATGTAGCGACCATCCTTGCCTTCAGCCTTCAGCCGCACCAAGCACATCCTTCAAGACAAGTAGGAAAAAAAAGAGTAAAAGTGTTTTATAATGTGATTCAATAGCAACATGATATTAATTTGAGGAGGACTCGGAAAAAAAATCCGAGTCCCAGGTGGGATTTGAATCCACGACCCTCCGTGATCTAGCCGGATGCTCTAACCACTTGAGCTACTGGAGACTCTATGGTGAGCAAGGGCCAATTTGTGGGTCTCGACTGGAACCGCATCACGCGGCTACACAGACAAGCAATGACTGGCACACAAGAAGTGAAGAACTCACTAACAGCATCGCGCTGTCACCTTAAAGCATATCCAAGATGCGGCCAACCAACCTCCAAAGTGAGTATATTGAAGATGAAACAACAACAACATGATATTAATTTGAGGAGGACTCGGAAAAAAAATCCGAGTCCCAGATGGGATTTGAACCCACGACCCTCCGTGATCTAGTCGGATGCTCTAACCACTTGAGCTACTGGAGACTCTATGGTGAGCAAGGGCCAATTTGTGGGTCTCGACTGGAACCGCATCACGCGGCTACACAGACAAGCAATGACTGGCACACAAGAAGTGAAGAACTCACTAACAGCATCGCGCTGTCACCTTAAAGCATATCCAAGATGCGGCCAACCAACCTCCAAAGTGAGTATATTAAAGATGAAACAACAACAACGTGATATTAATTTGAGGAGGACTCGGAAAAAAAATCCGAGTCCCAGGTGGGATTGGCCCTTGCTCACCATAGAGTCTCCAGTAGCTCAAGTGGTTAGAGCATCCGACTAGATCACGGAGGGTCGTGGGTTCAAATCCCACCTGGGACTCGGATTTTTTTTTCCGAGTCCTCCTCAAATTAATATCATGTTGCTGTTGTTGTTTCATCTTTAATAGATTCAATAGCAGGGCTAGAAAAAGAAATTTGTCCTTTGGGTTAGCAGCTCTCACATTTTCCTTGCCTGGACCACTTTTTTGCTCCTATTTGCTAATGATTTTGTTAGTAAGAGGATGACTTGTCTGTACATGTACCCTTGCTCATTGGGCAAGTACATTAATTTTGTATAAGCTCTAAAAATCCACTTGTCCCGGTCTACTGGACGGGACTTGTTTTGAGTCCTGAGGAGTTGATTATTACAGTAAAAAATGTAAAATGGAAGACTAACTTACCATATGTGAAGATGAAGGATGATAAACCATGACTGGAATGTATCTGGCAATTCACAATCTATGGAACAAAGCATAAACATTTATACATAAAAATTAATGGTTACAAATACATGCTTATGTTTTCAAGATTACAACAGCATCTTAAACTTAATTAGTGTTGTGTAATTTAAAAAAATTATTTTGAACATTTTCATCGCCATCATCATCACAAAGGTCATCACTATAATCAACATTATACATGTAAACTTCTTTATGTTGACCACAAGAACCCACATACAATTTAATTAAGACCAATATTATCTTATTACTTTATGCCTGTGAAATATTTATTTCTGTCATATTAAACAATCAGCCACAATGATCATGAATAGTTCCTGTGGAGTAAAGTTATCTGGTATCCGGATGTATCATACAATTCTGTAAATGACCCTATTAACTCTTTAAGTCCCAATAGTGACCAACATCAATTTTCTCCTAACAATATCCATACATTGTCAAGAGATAAGGTTATGAGAATTAACAACGATTACCAAAGAGAAAATGCTTTGATCTTACATTAAATTCTCTCAACTAATTCTTAAAGGAAATGTATGGAGATCAGTTTGGAGAATTTGCATGTTGATATTGGGACTTAAAGGGTTAAAATACTTTTCAGTAGGAAGAGACAAACAACGTGGGAACATTTTTAAGGGAGGTTAAACTCTTCTCTTCCGACACTAAGTCTGCCTAGCATAATGTTAATAAAATAATGTATGACTATTCATTATATTTATTGTGAATAAAAACAAAACCTGCAGCAATAAAATTCATGCCATGATAGCAGAGTGTTCTTGTAAATTGTAAATATCTTACTATCCATTCCCCTCAAGGCTGTAGAAGAATAATTTACAACACTGGCAGGGGGACTTCTGGCAGACTGCATACCATGCAGTTTACAAGTAATGAAGTAATGGGTAATGACCCCCCCCCCCCCATGTAAGTGTAAATTTGTGATAGACCACCACACTGGGGACTATGTTCCCTACTCTTTATGAACAGTGTGAGGGTTCTTTTATGTCCCTAAGTATTTATTACGTGAGAAAGGGTTGTGAGACGGGGCCTACAGTTTATTCTCTTTATCCCAGACGACTAGAAAGTTTAACCACCTGCAGATGTCATAATTATAAGGGCAGCACTTTCTCCTCAGTTATACAAGGACCCAGAGTGTTAGTCTGGCAGGAGTTTGAGCCAGTGGCCTCTTGCACAGCAGACTGGTGCTTATCCAACTGCGTTACCCCACCAGCCAGAAGATTATGTTGTAAAGGAACAAAGTACACACGCATCATGCCAACAATAGTATTGAGCAACCTCACCTTCAAAGAATTCTTCAAACTTCATTCCTTCAACACAACACTCATACATGGTTCTTGCACTGCCTACTAAAACCTGGTAAGAAAGATACAAGAAGTGAACTCAAGAACCACTTGGTTCTTAAAGTTAGTCCTAAAATCAGTGACTTGCAGTGATTTTGTAACCTCTGCTTCCTCCACCCCTAATGCATAAAAATCTCCAAAGACGCAAAAAAATTCATAGCATGCTTCCCACATATGTAGGATGCAAAGATTGATCAATCGATATGAAAATAATGATCTGAAGGTGTTTCTGTAGAATATCTTGTTTTTGCTATTTTTGTGGCACTTAATGAGGCTGTTGTTTAAGGAGGCATATATTTATTTCAGTCTCTTTTGTGCTTCAAATACAAGGACCATGTTCTAATTTCAGTAAACTGTAATAAAGAGTGAGAGTCTGCTTCAGGTTAACTGTCTGGTTTCATAAAGGCCCAAGCATTTTCATACAAACTTGTACATAAATAAAAAATAAAATCAATACCTCAAACATATACTACAGTTAGACATTTGCAAGAGCAACAATAACAATAACGAAAGTGAAGAATGATCATCGCAGTAAATTTTCCAATTTAAGCAATTGGAAAATTATTCTTCACTTTCATCTACAACTGCAGTTCAAAAGTGAATTATTTCGTATATACTTCACATCATTTCACTCCTCACGGGAGATATGAACTCAATAAATTGACGTTGCTCCCAATGTGTGGCTTCATAGCTCAGTTGGTAGAGCACTGCACCGGTATCGCGGAGGTCACGAGTTCGAATCCCGTTGAAGCCCTGATTTTTTCAGGCTTCTTCTTTCCAATTGCTTAAATTGGAAAATTTACTGCAATGATCATTCTTCACTTTCATCTACAACCGCAGTTCAAAAATGAATTCTTTCATATATACTTCACAATAATAATAATGTTTGACATCTGTCCCCTTTGAATAAACTACATGCAACAACAACAAAAATTGTTTTCAGAAATAGAATCGAAAAAAGGAAACAATCATATGGCAAGATTCATGGAGTCACACAGATATCATCACACTTACAGTTCTTTTCACCAATGGTCCAGCAATTACTCGTAAAACTTTTATTCCTCTATCTATCAATGTTCCTCCACTCGACAATTTTTCTTCCATTGCATCAACACTGCCCTCTGATCCCTAAATAGAACCACAAAGAAAAATTAAGAGGAAGAGGTCATAAAAGAATATTTCAGAGAGATGTCAAACAATATTTGATGATAGCTGTAATTACCACTGCAGTACTTGGACCAATCTGGCCATGATTAAGACCTTGACTGAGTTTTTTTTTTTTTTTAATAGAGTGCATAGTTGTCTCCTTCATCCTTCTCTTGAACCCAAGCTGATTTTTGAAAGGAAAAAAAGGGTTTAGACCGTAGTAATTTGGATCATCTTCTTGTGGGTTAGTCAGCAAAGAGCCTGTTTCAGATCCACAGTAATTTATTGGCACTAGCTGTTGTCGGGGCTCTGCTATACCTGTGCTGTTGACTGGAACCTGCCATTCTGAAGGGAGGGATGGAATGATGTGTATCTAGTCCATTTATCACTGGAACCGTATCCATAACGTATCAGGCCACAAGCTATGCATCTCACAGGAGTCTATTGAGGTAACAAACCACTACATTGATCTTTTGCCAAAAGTCAAGTAAAACCTTTGTATAGGGAATGGTAGGTTCTGTTTTTTTTGTTTGTTTTTTTTTTTCAACATTTGATGAGGCTAAGTTTGCAAATATCCATGGAAATTTCAAATAACAGTTTAAAGTTTAAAAGTCATACGTTTGAAATAAACAAAGACATTGCTTCACAAAGTTAGAAAATTTTACAGACATTTATCAGGTGGGTGGCTCAAACTTGCACCCTTTGGTACAAATGTCTGTAAAAATTTGTGTCTTTGCTGAGCTTTATCCTTATTAGTTTTCAGTCATATATTTTTAATCTTGGCAAGTTTGTTAATTTCCAGACCCTTTTTCTGGCAGTGTTAAAGGATTTTTGCTGACTGCTCCATGTCAAAAGTTGAAAAGACAGTAGAAGGGCCTGTTTCACAACTTTTCTTGACAACAGCCAGGAACCCATCACCTATGAGTCTCCTTTCAACTCCAAGGTCACAGACTGTTACATTTTAAACTTTTTTTTTCTTTTTTACATTGTGCCTTGTTCTTTAACACTTGAATCACCTCACTTGCTAGATCTTTGAACTTGACAATGAACTTGAAGACTATTCGATAAACATTTTAATTAAACTACCTTCGCTTGACAATTTAAAGCCCAATACAAATGTCAAATTTCAAATGCCAAGTTCTATTCAAGAATTAACTGCATGTGAGATGCAACATCTGAATCAATTAAATCTGACAGTTTTAAATCAAATACGACTTTGCCGAATCTGCGACTAGACAGTCAACATTCAACTTTGGTTCAGCATTTGATTCAGACACAACATTTCAATTGCGGCAAATATAATGCATTAATTATAAGAAGCTATTACCCATATTGGCTTACAAGTTGTTTTGTTTCATGTCTGAATCAACTGTCGTACTTAACTATCTAGGCTTTACATTTGACACATCTACTTATTGTTATTGATTTGATGAAAATCCTTCATTACTCTGATATATTGGGTTAAAGTTTTTCCGGTTGAAAGCATAAAATCACTCGTCTGAAGTTGCTCGCCTAATTCACTACTGTAATTCAAATCTTACCCAAGAGATACAAGAAGTTTTTGTCATCATACATAACAACGCATAACTCGTAGCTTCTACGAAATGTGTTACGTTATGTAACACGGAAACACGGACTGAATGACAGCAAAATCAATCGTGTGTATTAAGCAACCAATTACTCAGTTACCTGAATAACCTTGCCTGTACAAGAGGGATTCAATAACCAAAATCGTCTGAAGATGCCGGTAGATCGGTACAAAATCGTGTTGGCCATGTAGAATTGCTGTGCGATTTGGAGTTCAGCAGTTTGTCGATTGAAGGATCGAAGCTAAACTTCGACATGCACAACCTCTTCCACCTACAAACGCGCAACAAGATACAAACTATAATCAACCAGCGGCTTGAATACATGAAATTCCAATGGATAGTCCGGTCAAATATTTGACGATATGGATATTTAGGTGTTAAGCAAAGAAGCAGAAACTTACACTATTGCGTAAAACCCAGCAATTCGGCCATGTTGTCCGAAACACTTGAGCCCATTGACTTAATTGTCCAGCGGGAGACAGTTGAAGAATGGATCTGTCATGTATGGGACATATCTTGTACCTACTTTGGTACCCAGTCTCCTAGTACTTGCAAAGATGGCAGCCATATCCACGACAAGTCTTGTCAAAGAAGTTGTCATTGTTGATGGCTTGCCAACGGTTGTATCGAAAATTTTGCCAAAGAAACGTAATAACAAATACGTAATTGTTGTGATCCCTGGAAATCCAGGTTTGGTGGAGTTTTATGATGACTTTATGACCACCTTGTTCAATTCTCTTCACGGGCAAAGTCCGGTGTATGCTATTTCACATGCAGGTAGGCATTGATTGAAAAAAACAGGCAGCTAATTGAAAGCTTAAGGTGTTTCTAAAGTAATTGAAATTTTGACAGAAATGCTCTCTTCCTTTTCTTCTATATTTCTTATTTCTTCTTCTTATTATTATCATTATTTTTTGCTTTCTCTTTTTTCGCTACTTTATCATGGGCGGATCCAGGATTTTTTTTAGGAGGGGGTGCACTCGTCTCCTGCTCTACTTCAACACCAATAAACCAAATAGTTTTTTTTGTTTGGAGAATACCAGTTGTATTAGAAAACCCGCAGGTCATCTTGGGCACCCTCCCCCTAGATCCGCCCCTGTTTATGCGCTATCTGCAAGTAAGCAACAACTGAAGTCCATATTGGGCTTCAATCACAGGTGGACAAAGTTCCCCGAGCCATGTTTCTCTTATAAAGTATGAGACCCCGAGTTTTATAGTGCGCTCATCTAAAAGTTTTTTTCCTGCCTCTGTTTTAAAATCCAGGGCTCGAAATAATGGCCAGTTGACCGGTCAGAACATTTCGTCTTGCCAGTCATGTTGACCGGTCACATTCGATCCGGATTGTATTGAAAATTAAATAAATTAAAATTTCCATGCTGTTCAGTTGTTTCAGTCGTTATTAGTATGTGGCGAGTTGCTGTGTGTTGTAGAACTTTGATCTGAAATCCTGGGTGAAATGCGACTAGAACCATTGTTTACAATTAGCATACTGAAGCAGACATAGGGGTTCACGCACTTCCAGTCACAAAATTAAAAATATTTTCACTTCTATTAGTTAAGCAACAATCTTTTAAATTCTGGAAATATATAATGCCAGTTTTGGTTCATGCACCCTTGTTTTAAGAGTCTTAAGAGTTATTCATCATAAATTTGACTGTTCAGAAATGATATGTGACCGAGCTAAAATGAAATTGGCTGGTCTTTATGTCCAAAGACTCTGGAAATTATTTCGGGCCCTGAAAACAAAACATATGACAGATTATCTGTTCCAAAACATTGTGAACCTCTCTGCCTGTTATGAATATTTTTTGAACTTAGGTAATTCTCTCTTTGTTTTTCTCCTCTTAGGTCATTCACCAGCAGAAGATTACTTGGCAAACCCAGATCAGAATTGCTTGTCAGTAGATGATAATGAAACAAAAGAAGCAAACAGCCTTCCGCTGAGCCTTAAAGAACAAATTGGTCACAAAAATAAATTCCTTGAGGGCCACATTTCCACTCACTCTAAAATAATACTTATTGGGCACTCCATAGGAGCTTATGTAATATTAAATCTTCTCAGAACTTGCCAGAGGGCATCAGACATCACCAAAGCATTCCTTCTGTTTCCAACAGTCGAGCGAATGGCCATTTCTCCAAGTGGACGATACGTCACTCCAATGGTGACATATTTTAAGTGGTTGGCAATTGCCTCAAGTGCTGCATTTTCTATTTTGCCTGCTTTTGTCAAAGAGTTCCTTGTGCGTTGGTGGTTGAATGACAGAAAGCGACTGAGTTTAAGCTCAGTGGAGTCTATCCTTAAACTGCTAACTCCTCAGTCAATTGATGGTGTTTTTACAATGGCACAACACGAGATGAAGGAGGTAGTTGACCTTGATGATGAGGTACCTATCATACAAAGTATATTATTACACTGCAGTAATTTAATGAATTATTTGTTGAAGCCACTTTATACATTGAAAAATTGCAGACTTAAGAGAATCTCCGTCAATTCAATCTGGGTGGCATTAAGCTTTAAAAATTTTGTATTTATTGCTATTGACATGAAAGAACACACTTCTTATACAGAGTGGAGTGACAGTGTATGGGACATCTAGGGGACCAAATTTTGCTTGATAAAAGACATTAGGGCCATTTATACGAGGAAAAATAAGACACGTCTTACATAGGACGCTTCTCAAATAAGACACGAACTTTGCGTATAAATGGCACATTTCGTCTAAAATAAGACACGGCTTAGCTAAGACGCGTCCTATTTTAGAACAGCCCTTAACACCTGTTCTTAGATAAGACGCATCTTAGCTAAGAAGAGAAAAACTTTGTATAAATGGCCTTCGCGTCTTATATAAGACACGAACTCATAGTACGCATGCGTTTATTTTTGGCACACCACGTTGGATTGCCGTTGCTACGGGCAGTATTCACATGAAAACAAGTCAAGAACAGAAATAAGACGCGAACCTTTTTTACGAGCTGTTCTTGTCTTAGATAAAACATGCTCGTGTAAATGGTACAGTTCGCGTCTTATGTAAGACATGTCTTATTTTTCCTCGTATAAATGGCCCTATTGTCACCAACTTGTCAAAGAAGAGAGACCCTAGAATTAAGCTCTGATTATTACTAAACAAGTAGTTATTGTTTGTCTCTTAATAGACACTTCATTTCCTTGTTTGTTAATTTGAAGGGGACAAAAAACAAACAACACTGTTGTTCAAATGGAGCCGTGGATGTAAGCCTGATAGCCTGCATGGTAGGCATTGAAAGAGGAAGGGAAACGGGGAATTCACCAGGCACGAGAGTACGAGCAGCAGTCTCCTTCGCTGCCACTTGGGCTGGTGCTCCCTGCCCGTATGTAGGGAGCATTGACTCCAGCCCAAGTGGTGGCAAAGTAGTCTAAAGCACAAGGGTGCCTTTTAACACCTGCCATACAGGGTTGAAGTTTTGCCACACCGTAAGAGAAGCTGAAAACAACATAAAATGGAGGGAGAGGGTTGCCACGTCTGTGGCGCCACAATGGTCTTTGACTACGGGATAGGTGCAGGTGCAGGTGCAGGTGCAGGTGCATGCAGGCTATTAGCTTGATTAACGGTGGGACCTACTGACGGTGGAGCCTATGATAGTTAGATAAATTATATAGTTATATATGTATTTTTTTTTTACTCAGATCAGATGATTATATTAACACAGAAAACCAAAAATCTTTATTTATTTATCTTAAAAATGATACTTGGGGGTACTCCAGAGTTAAATTGATGGGAATGATTGAAGTATTTTCTCGGGGTTTTGTTTTTTTCCATTTTGTTTTGGGGTAGAAAAATTTGGCAAGTAATTTTTTGGGAAAAATTTGGCAAGTAATTTTTTGGTATTCAAAACAATCTTAAAGTTGGCCAGTACTGCATGCATAAATGTGGATTGCATAGTCCTGGACTACCAGGAGAGGAAAAGATAAATGCAGATGGTACATTGAATAAATAACAAGAAACATTTCTTTAATCTTGCTTGTAACGTCTGTTATTGATGACTTTAATGTTGTTCTCTCGGTTAGGTAATAGAACAAAATTTAAAGAAGCTGCTATTTTATTATGGAGCCACTGATCACTGGACTCCAATCTCGTATTACGAGGACATGAAAGAAAAGTTCCCTGATGGTGAAATTTATTTGTGTGAAAGGAAGTTTAAACATGCATTTGTTTTGGAGTCTTCAGAAGAAGTTGCAGAAATGGTGGCATCTTGGATACAAGAGGTAATTGCATAAAAAGCTGGGACATTTCACAGCTATTTTATTGTGAGGCCCTGTTGGTGTAAAAATTCTGACAAGCGACATGGCC